>LPNX010704108.1:398157-436764 GCA_001517045.1 Pseudotsuga menziesii
CGTATTCTAATCTCCTCTATATACAAAGTATTGTTGAGTCCAGTGTTATATACAAAGTATGGTTGAATCCAGTGTTGTTGACGAACACCGGTTAATGATGAATAACCTGCAGAGGCTGTAGAATGCATGACAAACAAGTAAAATCAAGACAGCTGAGACAATTGCACCATTTCCAAATAGTTTTTGAGATTGTATAAATAGTTATGAGAGTGCAATTTATCATTAAATAAATCTAAGACTGCAAAAAATCATGAGGTTTAAATTACCTTAATATTACTAGGCTGTTGTAGCTGCACATAATTCTCAAAGGATCTTAACGCATAGGGTTTGCAGCTAACTGAATCTAATTATAACATAAACATGGCTTAGCATTTACAGTACTGGACAAGTTAATGGAGGCTAGAAGATTTGAACCTTGAGCGTTACACGCCGCAGAGGCTGGTTCAGAAGGATTCCAGAACGAGCGCCTCGGCCTGGTGCAAGCCTCATGTTAATCTCTATGTCATCGGGCCGACGATCGATTCTTATATGATCGCGATCACCTTCATCGTCAGAGCCGCTTTCTTGATCTTGATCAACGTCATGGACATGAACGTTCTGATCGCCGCGGTTAGCCATTGCTACAGACGAAGCTATCGATCTTGTTTTACCACTCATACTGTCCTGCCCATGATTGTTATATGGATCCTCTGGAGGCATCGTGCCATACAGGTATGTTCGATTCTACTATTAGTGTTGGTTTCCCAGTAGTACCTGTATTCCAAGTGAAGCAACGTATAAAGGCCGCGGCCCGTACTGCAGGTAGCATTATAGCCGTTGATAGTAGTGTACACCAACCACAAGACTAAGAATAACATTAATCCGCAGACTCGGCATTGCCAACCGTGGATTGGTCCATCAGCAGCAGCAGATCGTGGTATTTCCAGTTCCTCGTTGATGTATGAGTCTTTACACGAGTGCAGTACCTACTTCAAATCCAGATTCTCTGCTGCAATGCCAACTTCAAATCTAGATTCTATACAAGATACTGCAATACCAACCTCAAATCCAGATTCTATGCCGCTACAGATCCAGAGAGCTCGCGGGGTAGTCGGGTTACACGACGATTATCACATGAACAATGATAATAAGCAGATTCATAATTGGGAATCGAGGAGTTATATGTTAACGGTCTCCTCCTTATTCAGTACAATAGCCTGAACTATACAGAGCCAATACGCCTTAAGCTCCAAAGCAATAAGAGTTTCAGGCTCTCAATAGGCTTAAATAGTGTGTGAATCAAGTCCATCGAAACATTTTGTTACAAATGTTAATAGAATTTAGATATCCACAGTTGAAGCAATGAACTTAAGCATGAGGATCCCTGTTCTGAGTATACAGCTCCAATTAATTTGTATTTCCGCCATCTAACATATTTTCAATGGATAACGGCTAAATATCTAGCAAAATTGAAGGCAAATGAAATCAGTACCGGATCGGTGACGGAAGACCGGCCGGAGGCAAAGCTCTTCAGGCGCTTCATCATGTTCATGGTGACAGTCAGGTGAATTCGACTGGATAGGCATAGAAAACACTACGCTGTGGCTGCAGCCTAGGATTACTGTGCAGTTGCGGTCAGCGAGTCTTGAACCCGTGCGCCCAGCTGTCAAAATTCAAAGGACTTGGACCTCTTAATCTAAAAAGGCGAATACTAAAACGATATTTGAAGATCTGTTAGGCGAAACTACACCACCGTGTGAAATCTATTTGTATAATTTTTTATAAGAAGTTGTTTCCAATACGAATAATGTGTGTTATAATTATGTTTGATAATAAGAAATTTAATTTGTTTTATCATATATTTTTATAGCAAAATTATCCTATTGCTATATATTTTCAATCTCTTCTTAGGAGGCAGGTACTAAGCAACTTTGTTGCTTATTCCACTTGTTGATTATTGAATAAGACAATACAATTGAAAACCTATTTATTACCCTTAATATTTAAAAATATATATATATTCATTCAAAACTTATTTAATATCTTTAGTTTTCAACATAAAAAATATGTTTTTTTATATTCATTTGAATTAAAGAAACAAAAAACTTTATATTCTAAAATTCACATGCATTCATACTACGGAAAAAGTCATTCATACAACACCAGTCCAAAAGCTTTGTCATATCAATAGAAGTAATGTTACTCATTGATATTGTGACAAAATTGGCCTATGCTAATACAATCTTAATCTGGCATTTAATACAACCTATAAGTATAACAAACTTTTATAAAAAGCATTTGACTATTAATTGAAGACATAGAGTCTTCAAAAGAAAGAGTATCCTCAAAGTATTCAGCCACATGTAATTGACCTATAAAGCCTTTATTATCAAGCTTGGAAAGTTCATCTACAATGGTGTTATGTTCTATTATGAGTCCATAGGACCATGGCAATAGAGACCTAGAAGGCTGGAATACTTTCTAAGACTAACTTGATGAGAACCAACTTACTACCTTATGAGAGCCACGTTTAGACCCACACACATATTCTTTCTTTGATTTTTTTCACGAGCCAAAGCTAATCCTTGAATGAATAGTGAATAGTTGTTTGGCTTCAAATGGAAATCAAGATATTTGAATCCAAGGTCTAATTCTACCTTGAGAAGAGGAACGGACTCTCTCAACTTCAAATAGTGAATAATTGTTTGGCTTCAAATGGAAATCAAGATATTTGAATCCAAGGTCTAATTCTACCTTTAGAAGAGGAAAGGACTCTCTCAACTTCCTCATTATTTCCTCAGGAATGAGGTTCTTGTATAAATTCAGCTTTCTTAAGTTGATTTCCATTCCATTGACATTATAGTACTGATACAAGATTTCCTTAATCTTCACAAATTCACGTTTTTCGCTAGAACTGAAAATTAGGATGTCATTGACTCTGCCTTTTGAATCTTTACAATAAGGATGATGGATGTAGAATTTAGAGCCCCGTGGACCTTTCCTTCAGCCTTTAATTCCTTTACTACCAATAACAAATCATATTTAAGAAGATAAAAAAATGCTAAGTAAAATTCAGTCAAAAGATCGTGTGGGCCTGGATTCTCCCCTCCCCCCTCTTATAGTGATTTATTGTAAAGCAATAACCTAAACACACGAAAATATGATATTTTTGGCTACATAGAATAATATATAAAATATTTTATTGCACATCTGATTGCAATAAGGATATTAGATGCCATTGAGTTTATTTTTACATTAAAAGTAACAATCTCATACTTCCAAAATTACAATAATTGTAAAGTTTTTCTTAACCTTTTTCTAATAAAATCTTTATATTTGAGATTTTCAACGAGAAATTGTCTTTCTAAACATTATCCACATCATATATTCTTAGACACACAAATATGACTCGGAACTTGGCATATGTCCACTTAATTATAGGTTTTGTAGGCTCCTTAAAGGAAACTTTGTTCATCTTAATAACATACGATTTCTTTTAAAAATTACAGCTTTACCATTGATTCAACATGGTTATCGAAAATCAAAATACAAATTCATTAGGCACTAAACCATTCTCCTGGTCATGATGTAGGATTTAAAAGATTAAATATCTAAATATGAAATTTGGTCCCCTCCTTTGAACTCTTGCTCATATAGGGTTCCTTCCTACCAATATCATTGTTGCTTCTTTTAAGAATTGATCTACTTTCAATCTTCATAAAACGAGAAAAGGAAAGGACGACAAACTTGTTTTGTTTTCCCTCTGTGACTCTATTCATCATTAGAGTTAACATTAAGTTTTCAATTCTATTTTTTTATTGTTTATGTATTCATCAATAGCTTGGAATCTCCAAAGACCTACAAATATTTTAAACCTTTCTCTAGTGTTGTTTTTAATAGAATCCACAAAACATAAACTTTAGTTCGATTATTAGTTCCTTAACAACAACATATTTCAGAATTGTATAATGAGATGACTCAAAGAACATAATGCTCTTTCTCCACATGTTCTTGGATTACCTTGGCATTTGACATAAAGAATGCCTGATGTTTTTTTCGTAACTAATAATGGGCTCCTTCATAATTCAAAGATGTTCATCTTTCAAAGGTTTATGGCCACCTTTAAAGATTGTTTTGATTTTATGAGCAACCTATGTACGGTTTAAACCCAATCCTTGAAGTAACAATTTGTACCTTAATAACTAAATTCCTGGTATGACATAAGAACGAAGAGATTTACAATCTCTTTATGACTTATCAATTATCTAAGAATAAAGACACTCTAATAGAGTTAATTGTTCGCACTTATTTCTTCCAATGGTAATTTTAATAACAATAGTCTCCTCAATTTTATCGAAAAAGTCAAATATATAAAATGATTAACCTTCTTTTATTATACATTATACATGTGGGTGTAAAAGTCTAGATATATTATGTGTTAAGAGGGACCAAATTAAAATGATCATATCACCCATTATATAATTTATTTAATAATATGTGTTTATCATATATTTTTCGTTAACAATCAATGTTTATTCCATTGGATTCAATATATATATTCTAAATGGAAAATATCAATCATTAAAAAAGAATGATCATGAACTGCCGAAACAGGGCTTTTATTAAAAAAATTCAGTCATACATCACAAGTGAGTTTTACATAAGCCTTTTCCTTATCTTCAAGACACGAAAATAGGAGCGATACTTCTTTCTCATAATTCCTCTGTGTAGATTCACTATATCATCCTTGCATCCAAGAAATTGATCCTTCCACGATTTCTTCTACCTCTGTTTTTCCAGGCTCCACCATCAAGGCACATTTTGATAATAAATCTACTTATGTATTCAGTTCTCTGTATATATGAGCAAAGGCTATTGTCGTAAAGTGTTCCATTTACGGACATATAGAATTTAAGAGATGCTAGGGATGAGGAGCCTTGATTTGAATTTTGTTGTTGGCCCAATCAATGACTATTTTTAGTCTCCATATATGTTAAGAGTGCGTATATTCAAGGATATTGTCACATTTAGAACAAAGTACAAGACTGCAAGTTCAACCTTGCTATTAGACCAGTGACTTGGATAATATTTGACGTTGAACTTGTGATTCTCTGTAAATTGTAAAGAACTCGTCCTAAGCCTCCCAAAGGGGGATATCCTTGGCTTGGCCCATCAAAGAATTCCCATGGAACACACACACACACACACACACACACACACACACACACACACACACACACAATTCTATTGCATTTACAATCATTTTATTATCTCAAGTATTTTCGCACTATGTTTCTTATATTTTTATTGCATTTTGTTTCATGTTGTTTAATTTCAATAGCATATAATTCACTCTCGCTTGTAGCATACTTGATGCAACATGTTCACTTTGAATTGTATTATCATTCAAATCAATGCATAACATTGCATCAAAATTAACGAATCAAATTGTTTTTCAATGCATAGCTAAAATCATTTACCAAATTAAGTTTATATTGCATTATTATTGATATATTGATGTTTTATAAAATGTGATATTTAAATTTTTTATTTGAGGTGGATATTGAAATATTTTATTTGCAATAAACATTGAAATATTTTATTTACAATAAATATTGAAATATTTTTTTAAATGCTACATGTCAACTCCATGCTAAGCACTAAAGGAATTACGTATCTCCCTCATAACACACCATATAAATGTTTTAACCATTATATATATATATATATTTCCCAAGGAAAAACTCTCTTTATTCTTATTCAGAACAAGCTTGAACTGCTCTCAAAGAGCATGCATTACAAAATTATAACATGCTTTCATCTTTCTGCTGCCTTTCACAAAATCATTTTTCTTTCTAAATATAACTGTTGGAATCTGTACATATTGGTCATCCAGTTATAAACATACAAAATGATTTTCGATCTGTCCATCTTTTATCTCTGTCACTTCCATTAAACCAAGATGAAGTGCTGGGGCAGCCTTTCAAAGTTTTCCAGCTTCTGTGTTTAATTTGCTATATATATGTTTGGAGGAAATTGTTTCAAAGGCCGCTTTTTGTTCTTTGATTACTCTCAAAAGATGTTGGAGGTGGGGAGCCTTGATCTACATTTAACCATTTGCCCAACCTATCACCATTTTGGAGTCTCCATATAGCTGCAAGGTTTTCAATTTTTTATATAGAGCTAGTCTCAGTACTTCCCAAAGAGCTGTTAATTCTTCCTTGTTGTTGGAGGCTCGTCCTGGAGCAAACATGATTTCTGATTTTATAGTGTAATTGAGATAGATTAACCCCCTTGCTCCTCCTAGAGGAGGATCTCCTTGGCTGGCCCCATCCAAATAGCCCCATGGGATGGATTTGTTGATTGTTGGAGCTGGTTTTAACCATAATATATATATATATATATATATATATATAGTCCACTGGGTGTAGCTCGGGTGGTTGGGAGATTTGATTATTGCGCTCCCCACCCGGGTTCGAATCTTGTCAAGGACATTTGCTCCTTGGGAGCCCTTGTATGTAATGAAATATTAGGTAGGTGAGCCATTTATCGTGATTAGCCCTCTCGAGGGTTGTTGTTGCCCAAGTTCATGTATACTTACCAAGCAAGTATAAGATATTTTCCTAAGTGGACGTAGCCATGGTGTAATATTGGGCTTCCATGGTAAACCACTTATACACACACACACACACACAAAGTTGATATTGAACTATTTTACTTAAGGTGGACATTAAAATATTTCATTTATCATTGACATTGAAATATATATTTTGTTCCCCGAATATGGTGTTAGGGACATGATCTGGGTCGATGTCAAAGCCACGTGAGAGAGGTATGTAGCTCGTGGCACGTGCTCCACTAGGATTGAATTACATGTTCCAACTATGATTTATGGAGTTGTTTATGGGAGAGGATTCATACCAAGGTATGATGGTGGTCTATGTTCGACAAACTGCATCTTGGAGCAAATCCACTGATAGAGATAATGCGAGCTTATGAACACACCTTCAATCCACTCATTCAAGCAACATGTTGGTATTTACGGGAACAGGGATGAAGACCATGCAAATGATTGGTTTGCTAGGTATAAGAAGGATGGATATTTTCCCCATGAAATTTGGAAATGTGTTGTGTTATTATTCTAGTTTATTAGCTCAATTGATTTATTGTCCCACCGGGTTCGCTTGGATGAGGTCAATCTTGGTTTGGGGTTGGCCACCTCGTGTCCTGGGGTCATTTCTTTGAGCCTAGGTGCTACCTTATTGCACTTGGGGTTTCCTTAGCACTAGTCTAACCTTGTGTTGGTTTGGGAGGGCATCTCTATTGCTACAAAGGTTAGGCTCCAATGAAATTGAAGAGTCTTGGTCTTGGGTTCAGATGACATAGGCTTGGATCAACTTAGACATAATGGAACAAATCCGTTCATGATTGGAAAAAAATGGTTTTTATTTGGTGGACAAGAAGGGTAAATCTCCATTTCAAGAGGAAGTGGAGGATAGACAAAGTAGGATGAGACGAGGCCACCCAAGAAATATCAACATCCCCATCAAACAAGAGCAAAAGAAGTTGCCTCAAGCTTAATTGGAGACAATGCCAAGTGAAAACATATACTTTCACAGGGAATCTAAAGTAGTTAAGGTGGAGATCAACATCTTGGAGAAGAAAGATTTTGCAAAGATAGGTATGAACCCTCCCTTCTGACAAAGTAGATATTGAAGGCTTGCATTGGATTATAGATATGAATTTTTCTAGTAGTAGGGATACAAATATGTGCAGAAAAACAAAATCTATTGGCTAGTAAAATCACTATTTTCCAAGGTTATGGAAGAGAGAGATTTTGAACTATAGTATTACGAGGAACCTATAAGTTATGGATGCATTTGGGGTTTCCTTAGCACTCCGATATTTTGTTGGTTTGGGAGGGCATCTCTATTGCTACAAAGGTTAGTCTCCAATGAACTTGAAGAGTCCTACTATTAATGTCAGGTGACATAGGCCTGGATCAACTCAAACATAATGGAACAAATCCACTCATGATTGGAAATAATGATCTTTATTTGGTGGACAAGATGGGTAAATCCCAATTTCAATAGGAAGTGGAGGGTAACCAATGCAGGATGAGATGAGGGCACCCTAGAAACATCAACATCCCCTTCAAACAAGAGAAAAAGAAGTTGCCCCAAGCTCAATAGGAGGCAATGGAAAGTGAAAACATATATTTTCAGAGGCACTCTAAGGTAGTTAAGGTGAAGATCAACATATTGGAGAAGAAATCTATTGCAAAGAGGGGTATAACCCTCCCTTCTGACAAAGTTGATGTTGAAGCCTTGCATCGGATTCTAGATATGACTTTTTTAAGTAGTAGGGATACAAATATTTGCAAAAAAAATAAAATCTATTGGTCTAGGTTATGGAAGAGAGAGATTCTCAACATCAGTATCATGAGGAAACTAGAAGTTATGGAAGCTAAGCATGATTCCTTAATCATGGTTCATTGTGTTTTAAAAGATGTTGTGGTCGAGGATGACTCATAACCTCATGGTAATGGGCCTAGTGAGATACAAGCTAAATACAACTAGCAATACTCCCAACCTAGATTCATCATCCTTGATTAAGACATGGACACGGATTAGTAACGCAAACTCCTAAGCTAGCAATCTTTTCTATTTTTAGTTTTTATGAGTGTTCATGATAAGGGTCTTCCAAGATCCTATAGCATTACAATTTTAAGATAGATAGTCAAATTTGAATCCCTCACCCTCAAATTTTGTAATTAATTTATGACAATCCTCAGTATAGCAAGACAAACTATTAGAGTTGATACCCCTTTTTGTTTTTTATTTAAGACAACTTCTTTGTTTATAGCAAGCTTTCAATATGCATATATTTTTATGTATTTACTCAAGACCAATCTCAAACATTCCCCTTTTTATTGAAAATCAAGACTGTAAGGATGTAACTTCTTGTACGATATTATAAATTAGTAGTCTAAATCCCCCCCCTCCCCCAACCCCACAACACATGCACACACACATAGTTATTGATATTTTTTTAAATGCCATTTGTCATCTCCATGTTGAGCACGAAAGGAATTACACATCCCCCTCATACAAAATTGTAAAGAGTGCATCTTGAAATAAAAATTTATAACTTTAGTAATTTGTAACAAAGAAAGAATCGGTTTGGGCAGGTGCCACTTAAGCATACTCCACTTAAGCATACTCCTATCATTCTTTCTGGACAATCTTGAAATTGAATGCAAGGAGAACCTATGTGTATATGACAACTGACTGCAAATTTGATGAATTTGGATGTATACATGCATAATTTAATGTTCGATTCCTTCCTTTTCATTTATTTTCTTATGATATGATACATGTATCACCCAATGTTGCACTCTCAAGATTGGCATTATTATTACTTTATAGTAATTGTTGAGATTCATTTTTTTATACAAAATTTGTTTTTGTTAGACCTACTGTAATACCCCAGTTGTTGAGATTCATTTTTTTATGCAAAAATTGTTTTTGTTAGACCTATTGTAATACCCTGGTTTTGACCCCATGGTATTGAAATTGTACATGATGTGTATATTGTATTTCAAATCATGGCAAGGAGCTCAAGGCCAAGGCCCTGCCATTGATTTGGTGTTGTGTGTATTGGTGATCAGGGTTGATGCCGATGGTTATAGTGCTAAGTCATGCATAGTATATATTTTGGAACACCATGTAAATATGCAATTAATAAAATATCACAGCTAGCTATGGGACTGCAATGTGAAAGATATGGGGGCATGATTTCACAAGGAATAGGAAGGGAGTTAGTCAAAATCCTGAGCTAATAGGGTGAGACCAAATGTCAATGGGGGAAATCCATGAACCCTCAGCTACATTTTTGTCCTCTATCCTCGATCATTCATTTCTCCCAGAAGTTGGTTGGGGCAGTTAATGCCTGGGATAGAGTGAGGCATGGCTGTCAGATTTCATGTCTAAGCAAGTATGTAAGTCTGCAGTCTATAGAAGCTACGTTCTTGCTTCTGAAGCAAGTAAACCTTGGAATGTGTGCCCAGTCTTTTCTTCGCGGGTCATGTTGAACGTTTTGGGGGTTATTATCCCATCCAACGGTGGTATTGAGGGGATTATTCCTGTTGGGGGTTGTTATCCGGAAGTCACACAGAACGTTTCCTCTTTCATGCATGAATTCGTTGTTGTGGTTCACCCTCTCTGGAGTCACGAAAGAGTGGTTATGCAATGTTCCTCTGAGTTACAAAGTGGTATGAAAACCTGTTTGTTTGTGTTACAAAGTGGAGCCTGTGTTGCTATGTCTCCTTAAGGTTTGTTGTGATGTGCACCCTGGTTTGGGTCTGAATAGTATGCAAGAATTAGGAGTGCAAGAGACATAGAATTGGCTTGGTAAATCTAGTGAAGAGAGGAACCTCACAAAAAGATAAGAGTGGCTAGTGAACCTCTATGCACATCCTGAAGAGCACTGGAAGGGAAGGTATAACCCGAGGGACTGTGTAGCACACAAGGGGATACTTCCTTGTGTTGGGTGTGTAGGTATTGTGGATGCCAGGCCAGATGGATCTTGTGAAGGTATCCTTAGCTCTAGGAATGAGTCCACTAGCTTAGCAATTCTTATTGTCCACTGCCTTAGCAGTCCGATAAACCCAACTATAGGTTGGTTTGGTTGATTCTTGATATGGATTTGGCTATGTGTGAATCACTGCTTTAGCAACCTGTGAAACCCAATTTTCTATTGTCTTGGATGGATAGTCCGGTAAACCCAATAGTAGGTTGGATTCACTGTGTGTGATATGATTTGGTTGTGTGTGTAAGTCTGTTTTTCCCTAGTTCCTCGTGGAAATCATGCCCAACTCGAGGGTGGCAGTGGTGTTGAGAGATTAAAGAACACACTGGCCTATGGTTGGGTGGAACGTTGCATCAACATAGCTAGTTGCAGGGCAACTTCATCTTCAAGATAAGTATTCCCTGTTATGTTAATTCTGCAATGTATTTGCTTATGAATGTATGAATGTGTTGAATGCTTGTTAGATGATTTACAGTAGAGTTTACTGTTGATTAAATGTTCCTGCATTTGCATCTATGTATGCCTTATATGTTTCAATTCATTTTACTTATGATCATGGAGGCTAGAATCCTGGTTGACAGAGTCAGAGTGCATCTGTCTCAAGTGTTTCCGCACCCCAGAGTCAGCATGCAGAAGGCGGGAGGTGGAAAGAGGAGTTGGAAGCAAGGCAGGATGTTGGATTTCTGATTCCCAGGATCCGCTTGCAGAAGGCAGAGTCAGAAAACAAAAAGTCGTTACGTGAGTCTATCGAAAAGTTGTTTTTTCGATTTTCTAGTTCTGCAGCGGAAGGGCGGAAAGTGGACTAGTCAAGATATCAATTTGTTGGTATTCCGATTCTCGAGTTTTGCAGCGGAAGGCAGAAAGGTGGAATGTGGAAGTATGGATAAAGGATTCCGTTGTTTGTTAGTCTTTCGATTCCCCAGTTTCGCAGCGGAAGGTGGAAGGGAAGAAGGCAAAAAGAGGTTCAAAGGACTTAGTTGCACATTGTGTTTCCGGTTTCTAGATTCCGCGGCAGAAGGAGGAAGTGCGGAAAGCGGAGTGCAGAAAGGACTGGTTCAGTGCGGAAGCATATTTTTGGTCACAGAACAGATTTGTCAAGGGCAAAACGACCGTTACAATGGTTTTATTCTTAAGCATGAATGTTGAAGAATGTTTTCACGACCATACCCTGTGTTTCAAAATAAGAACCATGGTTGCTTGAGAATTTTTTTAATTCCGCATGGTAATCGGGGTATGGGTACATGACATTGTGGTATCAGAGCTAATGGTTGCAACATTGGTACAGCTGGCCATGGAAGAATATGCAAATAAATTCTAAAGTTGAGACAACTGACCATGGAAGAATATGCAAATAAATTCTTGGAGTTGCTGAGGTATGCTAGGTATATCAGAGATGATAAAGTAAAAATCCTGCGTTTTCTGAGTGGACTACCTTGGTATTACAAAGACAGGATTGAGTTTGATGAACCTTAAACTCTAGAAGAGGCTATCAAGAAGGCCAAGTATTGTTATGATCAAAACAAAGGAAAACATGATCATCATAAGGCATGGAAGAACAAGAGGAATGAGAAGTTTGACCAAAGGAAGAAGGGTTTCAAGCCTTCTCACTTCCGGAATTAACAAAGGAAACCCTCACAAGCCGTGACTAAGCCAGCTAGAGTGATGGGAGATAAGCCAAGAGATCCAAAAGAGATAAGAGAACCACTCCAATGTTGGGGATGTAGAGGAAACCATCTACGCAGGAACTGTCCGCATCGGAATGGGAATGTGAGTCAAGCTCACAACATTCAAGAAGCAAAAACTGTGGCTCAAGTAGCAAGGACTGTCCCTAGAATTTATGCAGCGCTAGAGGTCTGCTACGCAGATCATCAGTCAACTGTGGCTGGAGTTGCAGGTAAGATTGTTGAGCAATCTGTTTATGTTTTGATTGACCCTGGATATACTCATTGTTATATTACTCCTAGAGTTGTTGAGATTTGTGCTTTGAAGAAGTTAAAGCATAACAAATCATGGTTAGTTCAACTAGCCACTGAAACCAAGATAAAAGTTAGTGAAGTGGTAGAGAAATGTCCATTAGAGATGGAAGGGTTAGTCAATTGTGCAGACTTGAATGTTCTGCCACTTGGTTCCTATGATATTCTCATTGGAATGGTTTGGTTAGAAGCTCACATAGTAAACCTTGATTGTTACAATAATACTTTTGAGTGCATGGATGAAGAAGGAAACCAAAGGGTTGTAAGAGGCATTCTAAAGGTGATATTTGTTAGGCATATTTCAACAATGCAACTGAAGAAGTTCTTTAGGAAATGTTGCCAGTTGTATGCAACCCATGTGTTGGAGGCAACATAGAATGAAACTCCTAGGCTGGAGGACTTTCATGCATTGCAGGAACTCATGGATGTTTTTCCTGATGAGATTCTAGGACTTCCTCCAAAGAGGGACATCGATTTTACAATTGACCTTGTGCCAGGAGTAACACCAGTGTCTAAGACACCCTACGGGATGAGTACACCAGAATTGCTAGAGCTGAAGATGCAGCTGCAAGAGTTGTTGGAGAAGAGGTATATCAAGACAAGTGTGTCCCCTTGGGGAGCATTGGTGTTGTTTCTGAAAAAAAAAATGGTACACTCAGGTTGAGTATTGATTACAGACAGTTGAAAAAAGTCACTGTGAAGAATAAATACCCTTTACCTCGAATTGATGACCTTTTTTATCAAATGAGAGGAGCAAAGGTATTTTCAAAGATTGACTTGAGGTTTGGATACCATTTGGTAAGAATCAAGGATGAAGAGATTCATAAGACAACCTTTAGAACAAGGTATGGACACTATGAGTTTGTGGTGGTACCATTTAGTCTCACAAATGCACCAGCTACATTTATATGCCTCATGAATAGTGTTTTTCAGCAAGTATTTGGACAATTTTTTTCTTGTCTTCCTTGATGACATTCTTATTTACTCTAAGAATGAAGCAGAGCATGAAGAACATCTGAGAATGGTATTCCAATTGCTAAGGGAGCATAAGCTATATGCAAAGTTAAGAAAATGTGACTTCTATAAAGATAGAATTCATTATTTGGGTCACATTATCTTAGAGGAGGGCATATCTATGGACCCTGAAAAGATTGAGGCCATTATGAATTGGCCAACCCCAAGAAATGTGACAGATGTAAGATCTTTTATGGGACTTGCAGGATACTACATGAGATTGATTGAAGGATTCTCCAAGGTTGCACATTCGATCACTTCTTTGTAAAAGAAGGGGATAACGTTTGAGTGGACACCAAGGTGTGAAGAAAGCTTCCAGTAGTTGAAGAATCTTCTCACAAGGGCATCGGTTTTGAAAATTACAGACCCAAGAAAATATTTTGTGGTGTGTACTGATGCATGTAATCAAGGACTTGGAGGAGTTCTTATACAAGAAAACCACATGGTATGTTATGAGTCAAGAAAATTGAAGGATCATGAGAAGAATTATGTCACTCATGATTTAGAACTTGCAGCCATCGTACATGCTCTCAAGATGTGGATGCATTACTTAATGGGTAGAAAATGTGAGCTAAGGACATACCACTGCGGTCTGAAATATTTGTTTGATCAACCAACCTTAAATGCTAGGAAAGCTGTCAAATTTCAGTAGAGCAAACGGTTGAGAGGGGTTTCGTTTGCTTGGCGGCCCAAAATCAAAACCCGCTGCTCCTGGGAGGCGACATTTAAATCCAACCATGCTAAGGGTTGGTGTGGTCTAGGCCAGGTGCAATCCCTAGGCGATTTTGACGGCTTAGAGGCCCCCGGCTCATGGTTTCTCAGACCAAAGGTTCGCCCAACAAGTCACAAGGCACTTGAACATACAAAAAAAATGCTAGGCAAGCTAGATGGTTGCACTTTTTGTGTGAGTTTGATTTTGAAATCAAACTCATAAAAGGAAAAGAAAATAAAGCATCTGATACACTCAACAAGAAGGTGCATGAAATGCATGTGGCATCTCTTAGTATTTGCCAACCAGATTTGAGACAACAGATTGTTAATCATGCTAATGAGGAAGAAATGTACGTGCAGATAAATGACAAGTTGCAACAACAAAGTCTTGAAAAGAAGTACGAGGGATATAAATTGGAAGAAGTTGAACTTCTTACTTATAAGAACATAGTTTACATTCCAAATGTAGCAGATTTGAGGAGAATTATTATGGACGAAATCCATCAAGCTCCATATTCTGGTCACTTAGGATATCAGAAGACAATTGCTACAACCAGAAAGCAGTATTTTTGGCCAGGAATGAAAAAGGACATTGCTGAGTATATTTCTAAGTGCATGACATGTCAGCAGGTAAAGGTTGAGCATCAACACCCATCAGGGTTATTGCAACCTTTTCCAGTCCCAGAATTGAAATGGGAAGTTATTTCCATGGATTTTATTACAGGATTGCCAATGACTTAGAGACAACATGATTCCATCATGGTTATGGTGGACAAGTTGACAAATACATCACATTTTATACCGGTTAAGTCCACATATAAGACTAATGCCATTGCAATAATCTTCATGAAGGAGATTTTTAGATTGCATGGATTTCCTAAGGCAATAGTTTCTGACGTAGATCCCAAGTTTACTTCCATTTTTTGGAAGGGCCTGTTTGCAGATTTGGGTACAAAGATGAACTTCAGCACCACCTACCATCCTCAAACTAATGGATAGAGAGAGAGAGAGTGATTAAGGTGTTTGAAGACATGCTTCACATGTATGTGATGGAAAAGCCATCCAAGTGGAAAGATTATTTACACATGATAGAATTTGCCTATAATAATGGACAACAAGCATCATTGGAAATGAGTCCATATGAAGATTTGTATGGAAGAAGGTATAGTACACCAGTAACTTGGGATAATCCAGTGAACATGATCGTGCTTGGTCTAGAATTGCTCAAGGAAATGGAGCAAGAGTTTGCAAAGATCAGGCAGAACCTGAAAGCAACCTAAGATAGACAGAAAAGTTATGCAGATAAGCATAGAGTGCATAGAGAGTTCAATGTTGGGGATCATGTTTACCTTAGAGTGAGGGCAAGGAAGAGTTCCTTGAAGCTGGGAAGTTGTGCCAAGCTGTCACCTAGATATTGTGGGCCGTTTGAAGTGGTTGAAAGAATAGGTCCAGTTGCATATAGACTTGCATTGCCTGCTATCACTAGAGCTCAGAATGTTTTTCATGTTTCTTTGCTTAAGAAATATGTACATGATCCTAACCATGTGATGAATTGGGATAAAATTCAGGTGGAACCCGAGGGAGAGTTCCAAACCGAGCCATTGCACATCCTCGAAAGGAAGGTCACAGTGCTCCAGAATCGAGCCGTTGGACAGGTGAAGGTGTAGTGGGAGCACTACAGTCCTGAAGAGGCTACGTGGGAGCTGGAGGATGCCATGCGATTGGCACATCCATTTTTGTTCAATTTTGCAGAGCATTGAGGATAGTGCCAAGGAGCATTTTTGTTCAATTTTGTAGAGCACCGAGGACAGTGCTAATTTAAGGGGTAGGTGAATGTAATACCCCGGTTTTGACCCCATGGTATTGAAATTGTACATGATGTGTATATTGTATTCCGAATCATGGCAAGGAGCTCAAGGCCAAGGCCTTGCCATTGATTTGTTGTTGTGCATATCAGTGATCAGGGTTGATGCCGGTTATAGTGCTAAGTCAGGCACAATATATATTTTGGAACACCATTTAAATATGCAATTAATAAATACCACAACAAGCTATGTGACTGCAATGTGAAAGAGATGGGGGCATGATTTCACAAGGAATAGGAGGGGAGTTAGTCAAACTCCTGAGCCAATAGGGTGAGACCAGATGTCAATGGGCGAAACCCATGAACCCTCAACTACCTTTTTGTCCTTTGTCCTCAATCATTCATTTCTCCCAAAATTTGGTTGGGGCATTTAATGCCTGGGGAAGAGCAAGGCATGACTGTCATATTTCATGTCTGAGCAAGCCTGTAGAAGCTACGCTCTTGCTTCTAAAGCAAGTAAGCCCTATAATGTGTGCCTAGTCTGTTCTTCGTGGGTCGCGCTGAACGTTTTGGGGGTTATTATCCCATCCCACGACGGTATTGAGGGGACTATTCCCGTTGGGGGTTTCTATCCGGAAGTCACGAAGAGCATTTCCTCTTTCATGCAGGAATTTGTTGTTGTGGTTTGCCCTCTCTGGAGTCGCGAAAAAGTGGTTCCGTTGTGTTCCTCTGAGCTACAGAGTGGTATGCAAACATGTTTGTCTATGTTACAGAGTGGAGACTATGTTGCTGTGTCTCCTTGTGGTTTGCTATGATGTGCACCCTGTTTTGGGTTTGAATAGTATGCAAGACATAGGAGTGGAAGAGATGTAGAATTGGCTTGGTAAATTTAATGAAGAGAGGAACCTCGCAAAAAGACGAGAGTGGTTGGTGAACCTCTATGCACATCCTGAAGAGCACTGGAGGGGAAGGTATAACCCGAGTGACTATGTAGCATAAAAGGGGATACTTCCTTGTGTTGGGTGTGTAGGTATTGTGTATGCCAGGTCATATAGATCTTGTGGAGGTTTCCTTAGCTCTGGGAATGAGCTCACTAGCTTAGCAATTCTTCCTGTCCATTGCCTTAGCAGTTTGATAAACCCAACTGTAAGTTAGTTTGGATGAGTCTTGATATGCATTTGGCTATGTGTGAATCACTGCTTTAGCAGCCTGTGAAACCCAATTGTGTATTGGCTTGGCTGAATAGTTTGGTAAACCCAACTATAGGTTGGCTTGATTGTGTGTGATATGATCTGGATGTGTGTGTAAGTTTGTTGTTCCCTAGTTCCTTGTCGAAATCATGCCCAACTCGGGGGTGGCAGTGGTGTTGAGATATTAACGAACACACTGGCCTATGGTTGGGTGGAACGTTGCAGCGACATAGCTAGTTGTAGGACAACTTCATCTTCAAGATAAGTATTCTTTGTTATGTTAATTCTACAATGTATTTGCTTATGAATGTATGAATGTGTTGAATGCTTGTTAGATGATTTACAGTAGAGTTTAGTGTTCCTGCATTTGCATCTATGTATGCCTTATATGTTTCAATGCATTTTACTTATGATCATGGAGGCTATAAGCTTGGATAACGAAGTCAGATGCATCTGTCTCAAGTGTTTTTGCACCACGGAGTCCGCCTGTGGAAGGCGGGAGGTGGAAAGAGTAGTTGGAAACAAGGCAGGATGTTGGATTTTTGATTCCCGGGATCTGCCTGCAAAAGGAAGAAACTAGAAGCAGAAAAAGGGCTAAAAGTCCTAAGGAAAAGTTGGACTTCCGATTCCCGAAGTTCGCTGTGTAGAGCGGAAGTTAGAAGGAAGAAGCCAGAAGAATACGAAAAGGCTAAGGTGAAAAGTTGTTGTCCCGATTTCCGAAGTCCGCAGTGGAAGGCGAAAAGGCAGAAGTCGGAAGATGGAAAGTCATTAAATGATTCCGTCAAAAAGTTGTTCTTTTGATTTCCGAGTTTCGCAGCGAAAGGCGAAACTGCGGAAGTTGAAAGATGGAAAGTGGACAAGTTGAGGTATCGATTTGTTGGTCTTCCGATTCCCGAGTTCCGCAGTGGAAGGCGAAAAGGAGAAATTTTAAAGTATGTATAAAGGATTCCGTCGTTTGTTAGTATTCCGATTCCCGAGTTCCGCAGCAGAAGGCGGAAGGGCGGAATGCAGAACACGGAAAGAGGTTTAAAGGATTTCATCGCACATTGTGTTTCCAGTTTTTGGATTCTGTAGCGGAAGGCGGAATGTGGAAGTGCAGAAAGGACTGGTTTAGTGCGGAAGCGGATTTCTTGTCACATAACGGATCTGTCAAGGGTGGGACGACTGTTACAGTGGTTTTATGCTTAAGCGTGAATGTTGAAGAATGTTTTCACGACCATGCCCTGTGTTTCAAAAGAAGAACCATGGTTCCTCGAGAAACTTTTTAATTCCGCATGGTAATCGGGGTATGGGTACGTGACACCTACATTTAAATTTTTGTCAGTGGCCATTTGCAAACATTTTCTATGTATAGTAATTGTTATATACATAATCCAATTACTTTGGGGAATTAATTTGACTCTTGTAATAATATGTGTTGATATGCACTATTATTCAAAATTTAAAATCATATACATCATATACATGTTTCTAATATGTTATTGGTTTGATCTTTTTAATAACAAGACGAAATTTCAAAATAACAAAAATGAAATAATTTCCGATGTAAATAGGCCCAAATCCTCTTGCATCGAAATCTCATCACTTATCCTTACCCCATAAAGTGTTTTAAATATAAACTACATTTTATTGTTCTAATATCTATCAAGAATTATATGTTTTATTTTATTGGAATATAACATTGAAATTGTATATCACAAGTTATGATTATAACTTTACATCAAACAATATGCAAACTATGTTTATCATTTTTAGGCTTTGATGAATTATTCAAAATGATTTGGATGATTAAATGCATTTTTGTTATTTGTTTGGCATTTAATTATTAAATTTACAACTATGCATTTTATCTAAGATCCACAACAACCAATTGTTATTGTTTAGGAGTGATCTTTATTGCCTTTATTGAACTTAGTATGGTAATATTTATTGCCTTTATTGTTCTTACTGCGGCACTTGGATACGAGTGCATTATGCATCATTTTAAAAAATGTGCAACAGATTTGTCTCCTGTTCTGGACCTTCTTTGGAAACTAAACATACCAACAAAAATCAAATGTTTTATTTGGTTACTTGTTAGGAATCGGGTGTTAACTTGGGATAAGCTCTAGTGTTGCAACAGACAGGGTCCGAGCTTGTGCATCCTTTGCAGGAGGGGAGAAGATACAATTCAACACCTGTTCATCGACTGCTCTTTCTCTAGAAGAGTCCTCTCAGTTTTCAACGATCTATATGGGATACCCTCCTTCTAGAACATCACTTTCAGGTCTTTTCTAGAACAATGGTTCAAAAGTATTCCTGCTAGCTCAGTCTTAAGCTATTTTTCCCTTTTCTTTTTCTGGAGTATCTGGAAACAAAGGAACTGCTGCATATTTGAAAACAAACAAGCCTCTGTATACTCTATACTTCAAGAGATTGAAGCACTCATACATCTGTATCTTGTCCCAAAAAAGAAGAAAAAAATTCGATGTATTGGCTCAGGCCCCCAGCTCTTATACCCATGTGGTTTTTTTGATGGGGCAGCTACCGGGAACCTTGGGGGAGCTGGCTTTGTGCTTCACTTGAGTGCTTCATATTCTATTAACTTCACTCTGGGCTGTGGCAGAAGCACAAACACCAGATCTGAGCTCCTGGCACGCTGGGCTCTTCTTGTTGTGACCAAACATTTGGGGATCCCTCTCCTTATTATATTTGGTGACTCCCTTGTCATTTTTTCTTGGGCTAACAGAACTACATCACTAAACTCCCCTAATTTGAGTCACTGGTGTGAGGACATACGAACCTTGCTGCAAATTGTCCCCCCTTTGACCATCAAGCATATTTATCGTGAGCATAACCAGCAGGCTGACAGTCTCTCAAAAAAGGCTTTGTTGTTGGATCCTGGTTTTGGGAATTTCACTGAATCTTTGGATGGAATGATCATTGATCATGGGAACTATCAGCTTTTTTAGCTTTGTGCCGGGCTTTAGCCCCCTTTCTTTTCTTTGGCACAATTTTTTTGTTTATGTTAGAACTGGATCCTAGTTGACATTGAAGAGACTCTCAGCCTTCTTGTTATGCTCAGGGCTAGTTAGCTTCATGGTCATTCTCGATCTTGAATTTCAGCAACTACTTCTGACCTGATTACCAGGAATGATGAGAAAAGCCTGCCCTTAACAAGCTTTATACTTTTCTGGGCCTTGCATTTGGCAACAGGGTATGTTTTCACTGATTATAGTAATTAGAGGGGTTCCCAAATGTGTATGTTTATACAGTTGTTTGGACTGCTTGTAGCAGGCTGATTGTATATGATGTCCTTTGATTCAATAAGAATATCAAGGTCTGGTATTTTTTCTTCTGAAAAAATCTTTATTACCTTTATTGAATTTAGTACATTAAATGCATTGAGTAAAGGATCCACTAAAGGATAGTGTTAATTGCTCTAACAAACCCAAAGAAAAGTTCATTTAAACTTCAAACTTTGAGTATTTTTTGAAGCTACACAAAACTATTTTGCAAAATCCTTCATAAATGCTATGTACATATATTTTGCAAAAACTCCATAAATGATTATAAAGGATGAAATAACCTTTTAATTGAAATCTCACATCGAGTAAAAGATAGGTTTATAAAAGCAACATTTCTAAGTAGATGTTGTTCATGAGTAGTGATAAGGGAAAATATTGAACAATTACTAAGAAAAATTGCAAAGATTTGCAATACTATATTGCATTAAAGTTGTCAAAATATGCACTGCAAATTCGATAATAAAACCTTAATTGTATTAATCAATAACATGCAAGCAAAAAACAACTTTTTCAATTTATTTGGATTTATATATGTTGTGATAATTCCAAATTTTGGCTATGCAAACATATTTGATCACACACAATATATCCATGATTGAATACACACATAATAATACAAATCTATTTTATAATCAAACCTTTGTGGTTAAAAGGTTGGCTTAATCTCCAACAAGAAATACCCACTTACTATTATGATGAATTTCTTCCACCAAATATATCTCTAGTTATAGTTCAACCTACTTTACTCTTTAGCATGAATTCTTGATAGGTTCCATTTCATTAGATAAGTTTAAAAAATTGTGGGATAAACAAAAACAACTTTTTTTAAAATTTTTATCTCTACCTATCAAAAGTATAATATCTAATAATATAAATGTATTTTGCAATCAAATCTTTATGTATTTTGCAATCAAACCCTTACGGTTCAAAAGAATCAAACCCTTACGGTTCAAAAGAATCAAACCCTTATGGTTCAAAAGATTTGAACCTTTTAGTGAAATATCCAACACAAACTTTAAACATATTTCTATGATGAAATTCTTCCTCCAAGTTTCTCAATCTATAATTATAGTTCAACCTTAATTACCCATGTTACCTATGTTACCCATGTAACATGAATTATTGATAGGTTATTCTACTCACTGACTTGTTTTCCAGGTTTATAGGAAGCCACCAGCACTTGGACACGGTCCAAGACTTCCTTGACTCTATAGGAAGGCACCAACGCTTGGACCTTAGTAGGTTTTCCAGGTTTAATGTGGAGGGTGCTTGGATGCTTATCCTCCTTATCAAACCTATGCGTAATTACGCGATGTTACACTTTCGGGAGGATGCTCCTCCAGGAAGATGCTAACGCCTATCGGTAAGTACAGCTAGGTGACAGCGCCCTTGGCATAACCTTAGCTTGAACTAAGTACAACAGACTTATGGCCTCGAACAGACTGTTTCAAAATTCATTCTTTACAGCGAGTGAAGATCCTTTTATCCTTGCCTTGGGTGGTACTCTATTCCTTTTATCTTTGCCTTGGTAGTACTCTATTCCTTTTATCCTTGCCATGGTGGTAGTATACTGAGTGATCTTCATTGCCAAATTCTATATCTTGAATTGCTTTTTTAACAAACCCTTAACCCAATTTGGTTGTTGTTAGATTGCTACATTGTTTTTTTTTAAATCACAAAGATTAACCATACGAAAATAGAAATATATTTAATTCTTTTAGTGGACCCAAAAGAGAGACATCATACTTTAGTATTAAATGCCTTTAGAAAATGATCTTTCCTAGCCATTGTTATATCACCAATTGTTGACAATGATATACTTTTCTTTTTTTCATATTAACTCTACTTATGTAAATTTAATCAAGAAATTTAATAAAATATTCATGTGCACCAGTTCCATATCTATAAACCCTCCCGCAAAGTGTCCATATATCATATTTTATAGTTTATAACACTTTTACATGTTGTTCAAAATCAAGAAATTTAACAAAGTATTCATATGCACAAGTTTCATATCTATAAACTCTCATGCAAAGTGTCCATATACCTATTTTATTGTTAATAACAAGTGGAGAATTAATAGAATCATTAAGAGTAAACAACACAATAATTTCATAATTTCATTGCTTTGTACTAAACAACACAATAATTTCATTATTTCAATCGAATCAATACAATTACTTTACTTTGTTTTTTTAGTTTGAGAATGTATTAGTAGAATTAAATCAAAATCTTATCCTTAACATCTTTCACATTGTTTGTTTAAGATGGTCAAGAATTTGGTTTAAGTCTAAACGAATTGATGAAATTGGCTCAATACAACTATTTGGCATTTTACTTGACATAAATTATAAAGCCTACTTAGTAGGCCAATTGAGGGCAATGATTGTGTAATTTTATTAGTATGGCAGGTGAAGACACATTGTACAAGACGATACAAGGGGTATAAATCCTCATGTTGTTCGTATTTAACCAGTATGCTAGCTTGCATATTGTTATGCATTCTTACTTGTATGTTTGTTAGTAGTAATTACTATATTGGTACCCAAGGCTTTAAAGTTTTGGATAATATCTTGAAACAATTCAAAGCACAATGGATGCTCTAATGCAAATGTTGGAAAATTTAGTGTAAATGTTCTTTGATATTAACACATATACAACTATAATTTAAGACATTGTTTCTTAATCCTCGTACACCATTAAATCATTAAACTATGACACTTTTAACTAAAATGATACATTAAGGACTCAACTATCAAATTTCAATATGACTTGGATTGTATGTCCTTTCCTTCGGGGCTAGAATAGTTCAAGGCTCTTTTTATGTTGACCTTGTCTTTTTATCTATGCAAGTTTTTTTTTGTTATCCATTGTTACTTCAATGGTAGTTTTAGTGGTAGAATACCATGATTTATGTTATGATCAAATAAATAATGTATTTTAATGAAAAATGTCTAGATGTCTACCAAATAATTCATTCACAATGATAAAGAGTAAAATAATGACTAAAAAATTATTGCGGTAGTGTATGTATACACATATGTTTTGTAATGTTTAAAGCCTTGATTTTATGTTATTTAAAAAATATTTTCTTGAATTTCAAAGATATAAATCTCTACGAGCAAAAACCTTAGTGAAAACAATGCCAAGTTTCTAAATTACATACTTATTTTCATTTCAATGGAGTATCTAGGAACACTAATAATAATAGATATCTTACTCAATGTCAAAGAAGTCATCAAATTAAATAAAAAAATAAACATATAAATAAATATTGAAAAAATAGTCCAAATTCCCCAAAGATGTATTAACTAAAATGTTACGATTAGAAATTGATGGTACGAACATATTCTTGATATAGAGATGTTCACCTATTGAAAGAAAAATGTGAAATAACACTCATAAAAAACTAAAAAAATTAGAAAACTTTACAAAGAGAAGATTTGTGTGGCCTCATGATATTAATTAGGAAATTTGGTAATCTTTTGTTAATAGATTCAAACCCTGCAATAATTTTAATAGAGGGAAAAGTTCCCCTAGGACAATGCAACACATGCTTGAAGGAAAAACATGCCAACAACTGACATAAAATGCCATAGAGGGGGAATTGGTTACTATGGTACATTTCTATGTTTTTTTAAACTTATGATTAATTGATTGTTTAAATTTTAGTTTTATTTCACAATTTATAGTGAGTATTTCTATTACTAAATATGTTTAATTTATTTTTGTACTTTTATTAGGAGTTTGGTTGTTGACATACCAACGAAGATATGAAATTTATCATATGTTTAGAATGATATACATTCTTGAAAAATGTATATGATGAAGCATTAAGAGAGTAATCTAAGTTAACTGAAGAAGTCGAGAGAAGAGTAGAGAGTTGACCAAGTGCCAAGAAGGGAGTCGAGAGCCAAGGCTATAATTTGTATGATAAGTACTATGACAATTAAAAAAAAAAGTAATATCCCCTCAAGACTTTGTTTTGGTTTAAATGTTATGTGTCTATGTGATTGTTAAGTGTAACTAGTGATAAATTTGTAAGAACACTAATTGTAGGTCATTGCGCTTAAGTGTTGGTGAAATCAAGCACGCCTTTCCTAATTGTCATACATTTTCTTGAAATGCCATGACAGTATCCCCTTAAGGATCTATTAAGTTTTTCTTTACATGGAATTATAAAATATATAAAATAATCCAAAATCTTTTATTTTTCACACAATGTGCCTTGGTTAACCTTGTCTCTTCTAAGAGGTAGGCTTTTTGTTTCTCACACCTCTTGTGTGGATGATCAACCTTATCTCTTCTAAGAGGCAATATTTTTGTTTCTTGCCTTACATTTGGGTAACCAAACTTTCTATGCCCACATGCAAGTTATTTTTCATTTGTTGCCATGTCTAACATTGCCGCTCTTTTTATCTATTTTTTCTTACTCCTCTTAGAGTAAGCTTCTAATCTTCCCTTCATTTCATGCTCTTATAAGGGAAGTCCTCGCCTAACAACCTTTCCTCCCCTTTGGCAAAGCCACAAACATTATGTCCAAGTTATTAGTTATGTCATATGTACCTATTTGTAATGAACAATTTGTTGAGTTCTCTTATGGTATGTTGAGGTTATTTCAGTGGCTGGAGGAAGGATGGTTGGTTGAGCCAAGTCAAATGAAGCACTTGAAGATTTGATTTGGGTCTCTTTTTACAAGCTTGGATTCGTGCTCTAGCATGATCACTTGGGCTTTCACATGGCCTCACCAACACTTAAATAAATGTGGGTATGATCTCCATTCCTTTCTCCCTCTACTTTCCTAGTTTAGTTGCAACATGCTTGATCGTGTGATAGTTATATTTGGATTTCTCCCTCCCTCTCTCAACACTTCTTAATTGTCATGCATCAATTCTTGTTGCTTTTATTTTTCCTTTGTTTTCATTATTTGCTAGCATATGACTACATATGGCACATGTGTAGTTCCATGTTGCGCCAATATTAGTGTGAGATGGGTTAGTATGCTAGTAATGAATTTAGCTCTATTACATGGTGATTCCCTCCTTATGATGGGGCATTTGCTTGTTCTACTTTTGTCATGGGACACCTTCCTATTTTCTCATCTATCATTTTAGTTACCTATCATTGTGGATTTATTATCTCCTTATTTTCTACTAGTTCTATGCCTTCTAATCTTCTTCATGAGATATCACTCCTCTCATACTTTTACTGAATCATAACTCTTTCTTGGGGGATATGCAGTGTACATAGATTTTGTACTTCGTATATGCATACAAATATCCCATTATATATTGTTGTGGAGCTTGTGCCATTTATTATCCACACTAGGCATACATTATGACAACATCAAGCTCCTCCATCTCATTCTTGTCACACATGTGTTCAAGTTTTGTGTTTGAGTTCCCTTGCTATTGTAGATGTGTGATTTTGTTCTCCCATTTGATATTTGGTGCCATGGTAGGGTCCTTTATTATAGACATTGGTCTTCTTCCCTCTTGGTCAAATATTTGTATCTAGTAGGCTCCTTGGTTACCTTGTTTCTGTTCCTTGGCCAACTAGATCAATTACGAGCTTTGTGCATTGGAGGACGTATCAATTAGTTAAGGAGCCTCATTTAGGGCCCCACACATTTGTAATCCTTTAGGGCATGCTCTTTGAGGATTTTATTAGGTCAAATTTTCCTTTTTCTTTGAATGTTTAGACATACATCCTTGGCTGCAAGTTTCTTTTATCTATATCACACACATTGCTTGAATTTACTTAGACTAGAGGGTTCTTTCTCCCATTGAAACTACACTTTTCCCCAAATCATTTCAATTTAGATGGTCAAAACCATAGTCTAACTGATGTAGAAAAAATACAACTCCCACAATGAGTGTAATAGCTAGCTACACCACTCAAACATCCCAAATTACAGTTATGTCACTCCTTTTACTATGTTAAGGTTATTTTCATGCATCAAAACTATGTTGGATTGAACACTACCTAGTGAGTTTGTGATCTCCTTACACCTTCCATGCTCATGGGCTTGCTTGAATCATCTATCTCCGTCAACCCTCTAACTATTGGAGTACATTGGAATTTACTCTCCTCTTAATTGGCTTGGATATCCCTCATGCATGAAGCTCAAAACTCTCAGCCACTTGAGCTAGCTCATAAAGTTATGACCCTAATAAGATATATATAAAGACTCAAATGTCAAATTGGTAGTGAGCCTAAATGGGCGATGAGTGAGAATTATTATATATAACATATGAATAGAGTCATTATGATACACATTTTCTTATGGCTATGGTTAATGGATGTATTTGGGTTATTTTGGACATTATCTATTGTCTAAGGAATTATTGTGTAATGCATCATTATAATACGTTTGGGAGCTTATCGTATATGCTTATAATTGGTGTACACATTGTGCGTATGCAAGTTTAATATGCTTTATTGAGTATTGGATTCTTGATCTTTTATCTAAAGGATTTGAAGTTCATTTAGGTTTAAAACCCTCTTTATGTAAAAGGGGCCCAAAATTATTTATCCATGTATCACATCAATTGTAATAGGAAATGTTTAACTGTTATATGATTTGATAGTATATTGGTCTTTTTTGTCATGATTTGATCAATTTTGATCGTATCTGGGTCCAATTGTAGAATAGTTATAGAACTCCATTATAATGTATTCCGTCTAGAACTATACATACAATGAACTAGCTATGATCCAATGAAATAATGTGAGGGGATAAAACAACATGACCCCTATTATAAGAGCTAGTACTTGTCTATTTCTCTTTTGCTCTCATGATCCTTTTATTTTAATGTGTTCTCTTGATTATATGTTATACTTAGCATTGTTTATGTTCCATTAGTGCTAATAATTTGCTAAGAAACCATTAAGAGTGTGCTTTAGCAACAAACAATGAGATGACCATGCTTGTATTAACATAGACATCCAGGTCCAAACCCTCTCCCTCTCCCCCACACTCAACACAAGTGAGTGTGGAAGAGGCTAGGCGCAAGTCTTGGTGCCTTTGGCTACATAGATATGCCCCTCTAGTGTGACAACCTAACCGAATAAACTATTTAAGATGTACTTCTTCCCCTAGAAAAACAAAATTGTTTTCCAACTAAGTGTCCCTTTATGATTATATTGTGGGATTGCAAATGCTTTTCTAATAATAAAGCATGCTAAGGAAGATGATACAAAGTAGCACTATATTCATTCATACCAATAGTAGTAAGGGGTTTAGAACTAGACTCATAAACACACCTTATGGTAGATCTTAGTGTAATTTTTTTAAACCCTGGATCTAGATAAACTATTTCCTAGTGATTTCCTTTTAAACTTAAATTTCCAACTCACTAAATAATTTGTACCGTTGGAATTAATTGAGAGAAATTAATAGTAGAAGCAAAAATGGAAACAAATCTTAAACACATGCACAAAAAATGATGCCCTTCAAATATGTGTTTCATTAAGAAAATATCAAAGCATACAAGGGTTCCTTTACTAGGAAAATGGCCCGAGAAATATAACTACAACAAACTTGGAAAACCTGTCCCACTGGGAAAAGTTTTCCTCATGCAAATATGCCCCTAAAAACCCATGATCTCCTGCTATTTCCCTTGCATGACTATACGACTTCTATAAGATCCGTATGAGCTACATTACGAACTATGTTGAGGTTGTACAACTGCCAGTCGTAGCTTGTACAACCTTGTACAATTGGTCTATTGTTGTACCGCAGTATGGCACCTGTACGACCTACTCTTGCACTTATATGACCTCCTCAACAAACATTTCAGCCTATGCCAACTGGTATGACCCAACTACAAAAGATTCCCTAATTGTTGTCTTTTTCTCTCCGCCAAAATATGAAAGTGAAAGTCATTTTCCACTCTCTCAAATGAGTTTCTCACTCAATACTTGTGTGTTGGTGTTGTGTCCTTTTTTCTCACATCGACTACCTTTTATAATCTTGAGATGAGCCAAAACCCTAACCTCCTAAGTGATCAATGGTTGAGATTAAGTCTCTCTCTCACTTGAGATCAACGACTAAGATTCATTTAACTAACTTAAATAACTAATGCCAAAATACTTAAAAATTTATTAAATTAACTTCAATTAATTCTAAAATGACATTCACTTTAATAATTATTAAAGTGAATTTCCAAAGTTTTCAGAGGTATTAATGACTATTTCCACAAGTTGGACATAAACCCATGTGGAAATGCTTATTTGAGCTACAAACTTCACCACTTGGGAACAAATCAGTCCACCAATTTCTATAACATGATTCTCCTTAGACACTACCTATTACGGAGGAAAGGCTAATATAAAAGGATTCACACTAACTACAAACAATAACTAAAGCATATTAAAGGACAAATGCATTTAATTGGGTTTAATAAGTTTTGTCTTTATTGGAACAATTACAACGCATTAGGGTAAGTACATTAATGGTGGCATATAAGACAACTCAACTCTTTAGAGGAAGTTCATTAGCGCTGACATGTGAGAGTACAACTCAACTCTTTAAACCCTTAGAAGGACAATTGCATTAATGCTGTGGAATTTCAAATTTACTCTGCTTGTCAAAAGGAAATTTGATGACGGTTTTGTACTTTTCATGCCTTTCAATTTACCTTCTATGAAAATTTATGAATGTCAAATTGATTTGCATTTTTATTCTAAACACCATCTTTGCAGGCACAGTACACACCAGGTTAGGCTTCCTCAACACTAACATTAATAAGCATGATTTTGAATATTTACCTTGTAAATTTTATCTTGCGGCCTCCGAACATACTAGATTGGTTTGGTTTGTACAAATCATATAGTTAATATTATTTTCATTGATTTGAGGTTCTGCAAGTAGACTGCTCTTCGAAATGAGTGACACTTTTATGAGTTGAGTCTTAAAATCGTAGCCTACTTAGTACTGCTTATAGCTACCAAAATCAACGACCACACTCCAAAGCATTAAATCCAACACTATGGTACCATATTATTTTTCCTCGAGTGTCAAAACCCTGTCAAACCTTGCCAAAGTATTAGAATTTATGACGGGTTATGGACAAAACCAGAGGTCAATTTGACGGTTCTCATTTTCTCATACGAGTAGACATTAACGTGTGACCAATAATCTTACATGTCAACTAGGTTTAAATTTGAAAAATACGGACGTCAAATTCCAGGTCTGGCTCAAGGGATTGCATTACAATTGTATAGTTGAAAGTATGTGCAAGTTGAATAGTCTTGGTCCAATTTCTAGTTCCCTAAGTAAATCCCTTCTATAGATTGGCTAGACATTTGGATGATTATTATTTCTCAACTGTGTGACGATTAAGTCAATATTATGTATATCTGGGCACGAGAAGCTCATATATCATATCATACGTGGCATAGTTTCTTTAGAGAGCTCTTTTATTTTCTCAAAAAAACAATCTCATTAAAGAGTTCTATTGAATTGTAAGTCCATTGATATAATTACTTTTCTTTTCCTACACGTCCAATTTGCCCTTTGATTGAATGAGTTCTTTTATTCAATGTGCTTAAATGCTCTATAGATCTCGACTCATTTGGAGAGCTAATATTAGATCACACTAAGAACATTGTAATTTTTTAATAAAAATACAGTTGGCCGTTCATGGGAAGAAAGAAGCCAAGGTGAAGAGAATCATTCTTGATTTTATGAAGAGTAAGAGAAAAGAGAGCTTGAACAAACTCAGAAAACTCTCATTTGAAAGATCCAATTGGTCACCATAAAGAGAAATAGAAATATATGAAGATAACGCATATTGTGACTTCCGTACCTCTTGAATCTTTGTTAACAAGTGATATGCCAAACTTATTGGTTTCACTTCTGATGGCTTATGATAAGAACCATTAGCATAACCTTTCAATGCAAATCGTACCCGTTATTTCTTCTGCTTCGTTCCCACCGGAATTATTAACTTGATTTCTGTAATCTAGAAATGCAATTTTCCTGCCATTGGGTCCACGCTCTTCTCAATTCATTCATTTCTATATCTGGTATACTGCACTGGTTTAGGTAGTCCAACCATACCTTCCAAACAGGTTTTGAAGGATCCAAAAAATGGGCAACTTCTGGCAGTAACACATTTGAATAGAAACCATTGACTCTAGCTTGAACTCCAGTAGAGTGTGTCAACCTTGAGAGCTCATTCTTTAAAGCCAAAGTGTTAGAAGGTGAAAACTTATTGCTACTTAGAACGAGAACTTCAGAAGGGGCAAGGGGTACGACAACGCGAGAATAGCGTGACAATGAAATCTTGATAATATCTTTTGGTAGCAGAGCACGTTTAACAGCAACTGCTGTTCCAACCATTTTTCGAATCTGCAATCGACAGAGATTCATCAGTAACTCAGAATGGAACAGAAGCAGGATGACAATAAATTTCACAAATAACAGCAAGTCAGATTACAACATTGAAGCAACATATGCTCGTTCTAGTTTGTCATATGAATTTAGATATACGGGCAATTAGATATACAAACCCCAACTAGGGGAAAACATCTCAAATTGCCCACTTAAGATGATATCCTATAGTATAACTGCAACAAATTTGCAAGCACAGATGAGTAAAATGTGGGACAATGACCAATCATGCCACAAGAAGCGTCATATTTCAAATCTTGAGGATGCAGGGAAGTTGGGACAAAGGCTTTAAACAAAATACGTCCTAAATTCATAAAATTGGAGAATAAAAATAAAACAATCTATTTTCCATGTAAACATTAAAATCCAAAAATTCCTATCAATAGTAAGAAAGGCATGTTTTTCAATTTTCTTCTCAAATCTGCTAATAAGAAACGGGAACGTCTGACATTATGGTTTTAGCTTACATCTTTTCGAGGGCTCAAATGGCAGCACTGTGGGCATGCCCGCATGAGTCTTTTTGAACAGATACCACCTAGTTATAGGTATCTTAATTCTTTCATTGCATTAATAAATATTTTAATTTTGTTGTTGGAAAAATATTTATTAAGCAGGCAATTATTAAGAATAGTATCTTCAATTTCCATTGGAAGAAGATAATATCCTACATTAAATGGTAAATCCTAGTCACGATGCTCTGTATTGCATCAGTACCAGCACATTTACATTGATATTTTTCTTTTCAGGAAAGAAATATGATTGCTTGAATTTGCAAGCTGCTTCTGTACTTCGGCATAATTCTTCTTAGTGATTATGTGTAGCATTAGACCCCAGAATCATGTATTATAAGATAATAGCATCAAATAATACTTAAACAACTGGCAATTACTTTGGATGACATAAACAACCTAACAACTATCCTAGCTGTTGGACCAGAGATCAATTTTGCTACCAAATTCTCTAGTTGAACCCTTACTATCGTATATCAGAATTAAAAACATTTAACCGGTAATTCAACAGGATCTTTAACAGTATGTTGTTAGACACAACCAACAACTCTTTAAAGATCATTCAGACATTTGAAAGATTTTCAGGATACAAGACTATACCCTTTATGATATAACATATCTTTTGGGCTATGGTCCAGTGGTTGAGATAGGGTGTTGCCACATTAATGAACCAGCATCAAACCCCAGCGGGCATAGAGCCCTGGATTATAAGTTGACCAAGTTTGATGGCTTATGAATCATTATTTCAACATCTCTCTCTCTCTCTCTCTATATATATACATATATCCAAAGAAAAACTCATTATATTTGATATTTATGAAAAGGAAATCAAAATATACATTGTTCTATCTTGGGTGGACTCAAAACCTATCTAGCTCACCAGAGTTGACTTCTTCAAACATCTGCAGTCATTTATCAGCCCTCCAAACGCCTAAACTGCACAATACAAACTTTTTGTAGTATCCAAGACCACTAATTCCAACCAAAGAGCACCTCAAAATGTTGCACTCTCACTACATTCAGATAAACACAAATGCTATGTCAGCACCTGACCAACAAAAAATACATTCCAAAATATCTAAGTCACATGACACGAGGACACGGGACACCGAGGACACAAAAATATGAGTATTCGACATGAGACATGACAACCCCAGAAATAGGACACAGGGGACACGTTATATATATATATATATATATATATATATATATATATACATAAAGATCTACTTTTGTAAAAACTAGAAGGATATACAATGTACATCAATCATAATATCATTCAATTGAAATTTGACAATGTTGAATCAATAGTAAAATTATCAATGAATCATGAAAATTGAACCATACACTGCATATTTGATATTTCTGATTAAACCACAAAAATCAAAATGTCACTGGCAAATACAAAATAGAGTAGATACTACTTAGAACTAAGTCTAGTATCTACAGTACTACTAGATACAAAATGAAAATACTTAATAGCCACAGGGAAAAATATTATAGCTCATCAATGGTATTGGCCACTGTCAATCATCCTCCTGCTCCTCCATGTCAAAATTAGCATTACTGTCATAGCTCTTTCCTCTATCCTCCTCCTCCTCCTCTATACCCTTTTTGACAGAACACATATCCAAAAATCAGGACACATTCATGGCAAGTGTCCGACACGTGCTGAAAAGTGTCTAGATTTCGGGACACGGAAATTTTGGTATCGGACACGTATTAGGGCAAGTGTCGTGTCCGACACGTAAAATACGGGACACGGGCCCTATTTGGAAGTGTCTAATTACTTAGCAAAATATCCATTTATTACAAATTTCTTTCAATGGCTAGCTGGAGAACGCCCTCCATGAATTCTTGTTCAAGGTACCCTCCTGCAAGATCAAATTCTCTAGATAACCTATCTACCAGGGTATAAAATTCCCGATATACATGTATGAAAGAAATAGAATCAAAGGAAGCCCTTACCTCCTGGATTGATTGCAAGGAGGCCTAGGATTCTTGAACAACATTGATTATTTCAAGGAGGCCTACGTCAATCAGAAACTTGGGGTCTCCAAAGACCTAAAGATTTTTTAGACCTCGTTTGTTTTCCCCTCTTAGTAGAATCTATAGTACATAGAATTCAGCTCGATAATTGGATCCTTGACCAGTTGCATACTTCATCATAAAGTAATGTGAAGAATCAACACAGAGCTCACCCCTGCTCCACAGATACTAGGACACCCTTGACTTGCTCCATCCAAAGATACCCAGAGTCTTTCTTGATTAATACATGGTCTTGGTAACACTCTGGTAGACACTTCTTGGGGAAAAGTTTGATGATCAGCCCAACCTAGTCTCACCTGATCTGCTACCTGTGCGATGGTGAACAACCAACACCATCCGATTCTTGGACCACCAAATTCCACAAACAAACAGACAAGGAATATATATATCCCAAAGGGGTTGAATCCAATTGTGAGGAGTGAGGTGTTTTTACCATTGGGAAAAGTTCAATTTCTGTGACAACTTCCACTGGAGCCATGGGGTCACCTTGAGGTAGCGTCTGAACATGTAGTTGCACCTAGAGGGATTATGTTAAATAATCTTGTCACCCGTGCACATATAAATGGAGCAAAGCTCGCCCCCATGTTTCTCTTCCTTTTTCAGCCCCAAGGGTTAGCTGAAGTGATTGACATACTTCGCAAAGGTGATACTGTTGAGGGAGCTCGCAGGATATATTCCCATAGATGGGTTCTTTTGGAATACCAACTGGTTATTTGATTGGCAGTTAATCCATCCACCATCCAGATATTCTTTGGAAGAGGGAGGGAATTTTGCAAAGTATTCTTTAATATATATATATATATATATATATATATATATATATCAATGGAGATATATAAAATGTCACAATACTACATAATACATACAAGAAGTATTAATAACAATTACAATGCCTATGTAACCCTTGTTCATAGGAGTTCACAACAATTCTCTAACACTTTAAAGTTTACACCTTTAGCAACCGACCACTAGCAATGCCATTTTGCCTAAGTTGCCAGGGTACCCGTACCGGGTACTTGGGTACATCTCCTGCTGTACCCTACCATACCCCATACTTGGTCCACGTACCCGAGACTTCGTTATAAAAAAAGGGGTACTTATAGGCGAAATGGTACGCCGTACCCCGTGTTTGGGTACTTTGTACCCCATGTTTGGGTACTCCAGGGCTACGGTCTACTCAATAAAATGCAATCCATTGGGGAAAATGTAATGGCCCCCACCAAATCTGAACTAATTTTTTGCGAACTACGTATGGAGTTTGGTTCAGGACTTATGTCAAACACTTTGCAACAATGTTTAAATTCCACTGAATATTGTCCAAATCTGGTAGATTGATTTTAAATTGATTTACAATGAATTTTTTTATGGTTTTGTGTTCAACACTGATGGAACATAATTTGAATACCAAATGTGCACATAAAAAAATATACATATGTATTTAATAATGAAAAATACACTCACAACAACGTTGGAATATATTTGGCAATTTGCAATTTTTTATTGCCTGTAACAGTAGTACAAATAGGTGTTTAAAATAAGATTTCAAGTGTACCTTCATGTCTGAGTTTGATTGTCTGTTACAGCTGTCTGGTAGAATGATTTATCAAATTTTATGTAACTTCCAGTCTTCCAATTGATATCTACCGATTTTATAATTTATCAAATTTTATGTTTCAAATTTTCAATCTGAATGTTCATTGTTCAAATAATCATCGAATTTATAATTATGATTCATAATTTATGAAGAAATATACATCCATGTATGATGTGACTATGATGTGTGTGTGTATATATATATATATATATACACACACAGTACCCCCGACGTACCCAAGTACCCTTTTTCAAAAAATGGCGTCCCCGTACTCGTACCCGTCCCCGTACCCAAGTTTCCTGGCAGCTTAGCATTTTGCACTTCTCAATAACATTTGTTGAGGTGGATTTAGACTCCATTCTACATGACACTTGCTTACATGGGAACATACCGACAATCTCCCACTTCTTGATTCATCAAGTTTCCAAGTCTCAATCCCAACTGTCTTCTATTCCCCAACTTAGCTTGAACCCAATTTTGTTTGTCAACTATCATACCCTTTGTTAACAAATCTGTAACAATCTGTTAAGTTTTGCAATACTTCGAACAGCCTTGCTTAACTACACCACTTTTGTCACAAAGTCACATTGAATGTCGATATGTTTGGAGTCTGGACCTATTGTGGTACTTAAATTTTTCACGAGTGCAAAAACACTTTGATTTCCATAGTAGACCATTGCCATCTTCCAAATAGCCATCTTCAATTCAACATGCAATTAATGAAACAACAATGCTTCCTTGCATGCATATGTCATATCAATATATCTAGTCTCCATGCTCACCAATGCAACTGATGTTTATCACTTACTACCCCAGCTAACTACCCATACATCTTGAAGGTATATCTAGAAGTCAACTTTCTCTCGTCAACATCACTAAAGCCGGTTGAAACATGCCTCAACTCCTTATCATGGTCACAATAACAGAGAGATAACTCCATGGTTCCCTACAAATACCTAAAACTCCTCGTGATTGCAATCCAATGCTCCTACCTAAGATTAGCCATAATCCAACTTGCCATTGGCACTACTAGCCTGGCACTACTAGCCAATGCCAATCCTTGTGCATATTATGGCATACACCACGATTTTGACTACGCTTTTGATACGAGACTCAATTCATCTGGTCAATCCCCTCTTTTGAATTCGATGCCATTTCCCTTGCCAAATTGCAATTCTTGTTGATCGGGTATAGATATAGGTTTACAATACTTCCTAAATTTCTTCAAGATATTCCTCAAATGTTTCTCTCAATTTAAGAAGACTTTCTTGTTCTTTCTATACCTATATACCTTTATATCTAAATAGTAATGCACTTCATTAGATCCTTCATTATAAACTGTGATGATAACCATTACTTCACCTTCGCAATCAACTAAATTCTTTGCTTGCCAGTAACAAATCATTGATATACATGGCAATAATAATAGTGTGGTCACCAATTGATTTATAGTAAATGCATGAATCACATTAATCTATTGAAAATTGATTTAAAGCATCAAAAAGTCAAACTTCTAATACCATTGTCTAGGTGTTTCAATCCATTTAATGACTTCTCAATCGTCAAAACAACGTTGCTAGAGTGAAAAGTCAGTTATAGAGAGAGAGTGACATTTCCCAAAAACCTTGGGGGTGTTTCCCGCCGAATGTGCACACCTTCAGCTTGAAAATCTTTCAAACGGCTGTCTCCCGACAGAAGGGAAAGGTGCGGCCTTGGGGGCAAGCAAAGAGTTAGGTGCTGTCACATGATCCCGACTGTAATACCTTGTTTTCAACCCCAATTGCATTAAATTATAAATGATGTAAATAGCGTTAATAAATCATGGTGTGGAGCTCAACGCAAAGGCCCCGTTGGCAATTAAAATCGACGCCAACGGTTATCGTGCTAGTTGATGGCACAATATAATTTCTACATCATGTAAATATCCAATTAATAAAATACCCACAACTAGCAATGTCAATGCAACATTAAAGAGATGGGGGCATGATTTACTAAAGATAAGGGGGGGGGATGTTTAACCTTGGGCCAATGGGAGAAGCCAAGTGTCAAAAGAACCCACCTTTTTTTCTCTTATTCACCAACCAATTAAATTCTCCAGGAATTAGTTGGGGGCAGTTATTTCCTTGGGGCTTGGGGAGTATGGGTAGCCGTCAATTCTAGCAGGGCTGTCAACCTTGACCACACGCTTACCCAAGGCGAAGGTTTTTGCCCATTTTTCCCTCACGTGGAAGAGGGCAACGAGATACCACTCACGCCCAGGAGATTTTCCTTCTTCATGCACTCACGTGGCTGAGCTTCCTCACGTTTTTGGTTTGTTGTGTGTTTTCCCTCCCGTGGGCAGCCGTTTTCTTCAATTTCCCCAGGCTGGGAATTTGTTTTTGGTAATGATCAGTCGGTGGGTTTCCTTCCCCACGATTTGGCTGCATTTCCCCATTGTTCTCCAAGCTGGAAATCGTTTTTGGTAATGCACAACGAGTAGGAGAAGAGACCCATGATTTATGGGGTGTTGTTGAGTCCGTTTTGGCCATGTTAGGGCCAAAACGTCCCTGGGAATCGAATTGCTGTTAGGGGGTTGTTTTCACCCATCTTAGCAATTCGTTTTCTTGCCAAAATTGTTTTGGTTCATACCCAGAACTTGCATTTTGCTGTGTAGTGCATCCTTGTGTTGGCTTGGCTGAGTAAGTCCAAGAATCCATCTGTCAATGGGCTGATTGTGTTTGGATGTGGTTATTGGCTTGACAGTAGTTGTTTGGCCTTGCTATGTGTAAGTCTGTGTCCCCTACTTCCCTGTGGAAATCATGCCCAGCTAGGGGGTGGTAGTGATGCTAAGAGAGTAAGGAGTAGACTGGCCTATGGTTGGGTGGAACTTTGCAACGACATAGCTAGTTGCAGGGAAGCTTCTTCTCAAGATAAGTATTCTTGTATTTAACTATGCAATTGTGTTTTCTTCGTAAATTATCATGAACATGTTAAATGCTTGAACAGGATGAACGTTGCTTGTTTTATGAGTATGAAGAACATGTATGTGAATGCTTGAATGTGTATGCTTTCGTTGTAGATTGCATGTTTTATACATCTGTGTATGTTTTTAAGTTTAATGCATTTTATATCATGTTAATGGGGCTATTTTTCCCGGATTGATAGCAGCATTAGTCGCGTCCTCTCTTTGGTAGAAGGGTGGGGACATGACACTGAATCCTCCATTGAGGCAGAACTCCCAAAGAAGCCAAGGGGGTAGTTCGTACGAAAAGTTGCTAAGGTTATTAGGATTATCCAATTAGTTGATGATTTTATTTAGTTTTTGGGAGTTAAAAAAAGTGGGGTTTCAAGATATAGTTGCAACAATAGTTTAAGAAAGGTCCTTTCAACAGCATGAATTAATAACAATGTTCCCCCAAGTTTCCAGGACGCGGGAGCGGGGAAACGCACATTTGGGACGTGTGGAGACCACCCCCCAATTTTAGCAAAATTCCGGGGGGGGGGGGGCAAGGGGGCAGGGGGGCGTCCA
>LPNX010704108.1:436776-600407 GCA_001517045.1 Pseudotsuga menziesii
GCGTTTCTGAGAGTTTCCTAATTTTGGGGACGTTGGGAAACGTTTCCCCAGAAGCCCCCGGGGCGCAGGGAGCGAGGGGGGCGCGTCCCCGACCCTGGGGGGCGAGTCCCCGTGTAACACTGATTAATAATCATTGAAAAACAAATTAAAGAAGCACGATACTTGATATTGATAAAAAGCAAATGAAAGTGCGAGGATCAGTGCCTTATGGAGTCAATACAGTGATAATTGCTAAAAGAAAGGGAAATGTTGTGTAAGTGTATCTTGGTGAATTTTAAGTTATTAGACTGTTAATCTTGTTTAAAGGAAGAAGGGAAACTCTCAAGATACCATAAAGGTACAAAGACGAATCTCCAGAATTTAGGCTTTGCTGGCTCTGTACAAGGAAATGTTGGCTATCAAAGTCCCAAGGGCGTGTTCAACACTACACCAACCAAGGATGTAGCCTAACGATGCCCCCAAGATCTGAGTACAGTGGTTCCAGCTTCCCCAGGCAGAATTTTCCCACACCAAGTCTAATCGAAGCGTCGGATTTTCGCTTATCTTTTTGGGTAGTTAATTTTATTAGGGTGACTAATTAATTTAAACTGTGAGAATTAATCAATTTACAATGCTTCTGGGTCTCCCGATCGGATAGAGCATACACGATGTAGAAAATAGTTTATTTCAATTTTAATTAAGATTGCAACAACTCTCCGACAAAGAGCATTCTTGATCCGCCTTATGGCGAGATTCAAGAGATTTATGAAAGTTAACTAAAAAACAGCTAAAAGCTAAAACCAGAAATAACAACTCTCTGACGGAGAGTGCTCTTGACTTGCTTTTCAGCGAAGTTCAAGAGACTTTGGGTTCATTTTATTAAACAAGTTAGAAAATGAAATAAAGAAAACACTACTGATGCAAAATATAATGGCCAAACTTATGCGTCACTTTTCTGATCAATCTCCACTAATCGACAAAGCCTTTGGGTGGAGATGAGAGCATAATTTGTAGCAACGAAAGAATGGTTTTATTTCTACTTTACTTTGCAACAATAAAAAGATGGATTAACAGTGAATTGTGAAAGAAGCATACACCCTGCACTTAAAAAAGTGAGTGTGTAAAGTGGTGGGGTTAGAAAAATGCAATCTCACAAAATGACAAAAAGACGCAAATCCACCCGGGGGGGGTGGGATGTGGGGTGCTGGTTACCCCACTGGTCTCGTTTAAATTTTTTACAACTTTTTATGATGAAGAAGGAGCGCCTCTTAGTCCATTAAACTTGGATCTAAGAGCTTACAACGGTGCACCAAGGCACTAAAACAAAGTGGGTGTCCACTGGATTGTTCTGAGGCCTCCTTGATAGTTTTGGTCACTCCAAAACTCCACTTTTGCGCACAGACCTGCTAAAAACCAGTGAACTAGAAATGTTAGAAAACAATGGGAAAGACAATGAAAAAATTAAAAAAAAATTGTACTCAGAAAATTTTTCAAAATTTTGAAGTATAAGCACGATTTTTCCAAGCTTAGATCTAATAAAATGATAGAGTTCTTTAAAGACAAATCAGATCTGAATACTTAAAGAAAGATAGATTCCAAATAACAAGCATGAAAGAACAAATCTATTTCTTAAGCATAATCAACAAGTAACTGGGAAATAGAGAGAGAGTTTGAAGAGATAGATGGAGAAATTAAGTCCTTGCTTGATCCTTTTGTTGATGGCCTTGGAGTCCCTGCAACAAATTGAATTAATCTTGTAAAAGTTTCCAAGGGAAGAGAAGAGACAACTGAGTTCCAATCCTCGTTTGGATTTGTGACCTGCAAAACTATGAGGCAATACTTGCACAACAATATTAGATCTAGTGTGTATGAAAACAAGAAATCAAAAGAACCTCAACACAACTGAGTATATTTGGTTCCTTTCCTACCTCTTGAAAACAAAGCACAAGTAAACAAATTAACATCCGTAAATGTTTACTCTACGTGTTTTAGAATAAACTTCTAAGCTAGATCCATCAATAATATTAGCAAATAAAATCAAACTTCTACAATGTCACCTCATAACACAAGCATTCATTCAATTGCACACGGTAGACCTCCAAAGTCTTCAACTTTATTTCTTAAAATCTCGACAGCATTACAATAGGCAGAGGTCCCCTTCCATCCATCAAGAATGAGGAGGAGGGCCTCTTATTTATACAAAAAGAGAGCAGCTGCCTAACCCTAGTGTGAGCATGAGGAAGGAGTGTGCAACCCAAGAGAGACTGAAGCTGTGACAGAGTGAATCAAAGTTGATCTCATGTCTAACTGAGTGCTGGAGTAATGAGAGGGGGTGAGGTGGCTTCATCCCTCCTTGATTTTATCAGCCAGCTAACCACAAGCATCCACAAAGAAGAATTTGCCCATATGAGGAAGGAGGCGCAAATGTCAAGAGGGAGTTTGACTGAAGCACCCTGATACTGACTCAAAACTAATTGGTGATGATTGGAATCTCCTCCAATACTTTGTGCTGAGCTAATTAGCCCTTTATTTTATTCAATTTGGTCTTTTTTGGAGATATTTTGATTTTCTCCATTTAATAAAATAATGGTTATTTTAATTAAATATTCCTCATTTATTCATTTTGAGAAAATATTTAATTGAGGAAAAAATAATCATAAAAAACTTAGGATAAGTGTGTCTAGGGGTTAAATAAGTGTTTTGGCTTAGAAAACAAGTCTTTATTTGCCAAAACCCACCCCTAGACCACTTAATTATTACAATTTGAAAATTTTCAATTAAACCATACGAAAAATGGTTTAATTAATATAAAATTTTAATTATTTCTCCAAGTCAAAAAATTAAAAATTCGAGGACATCTGGGAATTTTTTTTTCGGACAATGTTTTAATGCATCCCAAGACCTAGGCAATGACCATAGAACATACAAATAGTGTCTAGTAGGTTCATATTTTAATGTTGGACTCTAATAACTCTCCAAGGCCTAACCGCCAAATTTGGGCATTCCAGCTTTGGAGGTAGCAAGAGAAAAACTCATCGATTATAAGTCGGCTAAAGGTAAAGAAATAATTGACAAGGGAAAAAACTCCTTGGAATACCCTATTTGATTGTTAAGTCTAAGGGAACCGAGACATTCAAGACCCCCCTACTAGCTCACTTTATTACAACCCCAAGGGGCATGGTCATTTTCACAAAAAATAAAAATGGCTAGCCAAAATTGGCTAACTTAAACACACTGAATTTTTGAACTCTGGCAATGAACATTCATCATGTTCAATAACCAGCAGCTCAATAGAAAGTTCAACTATTGTACAAAATAGTTGGTAACAGGGGGCAAAGTGTCTTGGGAGCATTTTGTATATAGTATATATACTGTATATTATAATATTATATAATGCATATATATTAAAAAAATGTTGTCAACAGTGGTTTCTACAATTAGTGAAAGTGGGGAACCACTAAAGCCCCCACTAGGTTTCAAGACCTTCCAAGTGACATGCTAATGCTTGTGCTCACACTTATGAATACGTGTCAGTGGTTGGGGATAGGGGAAAGTCCTTGGGTGACTTGAGCGGAAGGCAACCAAATTGAAAGATGCTAATGGTTTCCTCATAATGTTTAACTTTGGGTGCATTAGCCTTAGTGTGATAAGGGGAAGCTAGTTCAAATAAAAATGCAGAAAGCCTACCTATAAACTATCTACACTACTCTCAAAGCAACATGTTGTATGTACACAAAATCAAGACTATAACCTAAAATTGTAGACAATGCATATAAGTGGAAAAACAAAAAACAATGGATTGTATAAACCTTTGTGGCACAAAAATCCTAAACTTTCCATGTAGCGGTACCAAAAACTCACAAAAGCTCAAAAATGCCTTCGAAACTTCTTGAAAACGCCCAAGTGCCCATGAGGGGCCTAGGACCATAGGAAGTCTAAACAACACTAATCTATGGAAATAAAGACAAAATAATCTCTAATTCATTTCTAAACCTGCCTACAAATTAACCTATCATTCTTATTTTACTGGAAGATAATCTGCTATTCAATATATATATAGACACACACACACAAAATACCACAATTTCCCTCACATAACCATTTTAGGGTGGTTGCATTTCTAGGTTTTCCCATTTCAAAAACTAGTACACATTCCCACATCTCCTACAACTTATGACAACAATAAGAAACACTTAGAACTCAACTCATGATCACACGTCTAATACTTAGAAACATGAATTACATAACATTGTTAAAAACTACTTGTTGTTCAATATCTCAAAACCATAATGAACAAGACTCATCCACTCTGCCTTTTTTTATAGATGATGAAGGAAAGGGTTTTACAAAAATAGAGCACCTAAATTTAGAAGAAAACCAAACCCTAAACATAGCCTAGAAAACAATGCCTAGCTCAACTTGGAAACACTTATAACTCATGTGCATTTCTAAATTTAGAAACAATGCTAATTCTAAACAAAAAACACATCTCTTGTTGCCTAAATAAGTAAAAGGGATCCAAAACAAGAAAGGTTAAAACTAGGAGAGTTCTAAAGTTGGTGCATGCTTGTGGTAGGCATGAATGAACCCTCTACTACAATTGAGACACCTTATAAAATTGCTTCTATCCATGGAGCCATATTGTTGCACAAAAATTGAGGTCTTGGAATTACTATATTAGACATAGTGGAAGGAGAATCACTAATTGAACAACATGTAAACTAACACTCCCTCCTTTTAAAGAAGATGTTCTCCACCAACACAAGTCACTCCCTCTTCATCTTGAAGCTCCATAATCTTCAAGGTGTACTTCTTTTGTCCAACATCAACACTTCATTAGAGTAAATTTGGGGTCTAAAATGGACCTCATAAGAAAAAGAGCCATTGATGAGTTGGAATTCAAGAACCAATACAATTTCAAGAAAAAGAGTCAACCATAATGGTTGACTTCGCATATTTGCCATAAAAAAAACTACTTTTTAAATTCGTATATTCAACTTATCTTCTTGTGGTTCTACTTAAATTTCGAGAGAGAGCACTTGTTGGATGCGGAATTCAATTCTGAATCCAACGAGTGCTCTCATTCGAAATTTGAGTAAAACCACAGGGAGATATGTTGAAAATATGAAGAAAAAAGTCGTTTTTTCTCTCTTCCTCCAAAATTCATAGATATTATTTTAATTATTTTCCTTGGGAGGCCCATTTCAGACCCAAATTTGTTCTAATGCCATGCTTGAAATCAATCATTGATTCCATAGTGGGTTTTGGAACTATCTCCTAGACATTAGACTCCTCTAGCATGACATCCCGCCATACCTACATCAATCATTGATTCCATAGTGGGTTTTGGAACTATCTCCTAGACATTAGACTTCTTTAGCATGACATCCCGCCATACCTACTATTCAATGGCTTCCTTAATAGCAAGAAGGTTTCATCACACAAATAGAAGGCATTAATGCAAGGTGAGTTAGAAACTTCCTCGAAGGATTACTCACCCAAAATGTAGAATTAGGTGCTCCCACTTGTTCCTCAATCTCCTGCAATGTCTAGGAAAGCCATCTTGGCTTCTTGATTGAATTGTATAGTAGTGATGCATTTGTTAATTCACCAGAACATTGTTGATATCAATCTGATTTCTCTTCTTCTATCTGATTAGCAATTGGGACAACAAGATTTTCTCCCTCCTCAACCTTTGACGGAGGCTCTTGAGACATAAGAGGACCATCCATCCTCATCAAATTTAGCATCCTGATTCACCATTGTATTCCATTGTGCTGAAATATAGGTCCAGTAAGCCTTGATGCTCGAGGGTTCAAACTTACTCCTCTTCTTGTTAGGCATATGAATATAAACATGACAACCAAATACAAGAAAGTGTGATACCTAAGGTTTGTCACTAGTAAAGGCTTCCTCTAGAGTCCTGCTCTTCAATACGTTGTGAAGACATTTTTTAAAATGTAGCAATTCCTACACCATATCCTTTTAAAGAGGAAGTGCTCCATAGGTCAAATGACCAAACCATTTATGCCAAATCTTGCACAATTTGTTATTATCATACACTAAATCATCATGCTTCTTTGGATCTACTAGCAATGTGTAAATGCGACCTTCATGGATTCCTCTAGAAAAAACTCAACCAAGGTCAACATTGTGCTTTCTAATGATCACTTGTTGATCATGAAACTCAACCATACATTGTAGATTTATCATATGTGAAACTAAAAGAAGATTCTTCATGAAACCAAGAACATAAAAAATATCATTTAGCTCTAGCACATCACTTGAAGGCATGTAGAAAGAGGCAAGGTCCACTCCAACTATTGGATAAGTGACATCATTTCCCAACTCCACCCATATGCCATACTCTTGTTTTTGAAGTTGTAGAAGCAAAAGGCTTTCTTGAAGGTCATGTCTCTAGATGTTCCACTATCCACATACCACCCTTCACAAGAAATAATGTTGGTGGAAAGGCACGACACCACAGAGAAAGATGTCTCAAAAATGGACATCGATTTATTCACTCCTACGAAGACCCTGCACTCCTTGCAAACTACTTATGTTGTTACTTGGATTTCGTCTTCTTGGGACATTAAGATACATAGTGGCCCATCTCGTGGCACTCAAAACACTTTACATGAATCAAGTCTTTCTTCCCCTAGTTCGAAGAACTTGACTCTTCTTCCTTTGCTCTTCTAACCCATCTCAAGTCCTCCTTTACTGTTAGCTTTCGAGGTTACTTTGAAAGTGTTTAGACCATATTTAGGGGTGCTTCATGAAATTTGGGATATTTTGTGTATGATTAGCCCCTAGATGGTTGATGATGGATTTGTGCATTAGAGATGGCTTACTCACTGATTGTTTGACATCAGTTAGGTGTTTACATGACATTTTTCCTTAGGGTGTTAGTGATCTTCATAAAACTTGGTGACATTCTAAATGTTAGCCACACGGAGGAGGTCATAAGGTTTTATCTTGCCCAAAATGTATCCTATTTAACAAAAAGTGAAAATATTCCTGGAATATTTTGTATTTTGGGCATAACTTTACGCTCATAACTTGGAATTGGGCGGACTTTTCACCATTGGAAAGCTCTTGAAATTCTCTACAACTTTTCTCTTTTGAGTTTTTTCTAATTCCTTACCGTTTGTCTAGGGCGGATGTTTTAGTAAAAACACATCTTTTAAAAGATGCTTTTTAAAAAACATATTTTAAAAGATGTTTTTTTACTAAAGTCTAAAACACATCTTTTAAAAGATGGTTTTTTACTAAAACACCTGCCCTAGACAAACGACAAGGAATTAGAAAAAACTCAAAACAGAAAAGTTGTAGATAAGTTCAAGAGCTTTCCAATGGTCCAAAGTCCTCCCAATTCCAAGTTACGAGCAAAAAGTTATGCCCAAAATACAAAAGCTTCCAGGAATATTTTCACTTTTTGTTAAATAGGATACATTAGAGAAGATGGTAGAATGTTATGGTTGCTTGCATGGAGAGCGCCCTGCAATGGAAAAGTGTCTAGCATTTAGGAAGAGGGTATTGAGCCCCAAACAACATGGGGTAGATTGGATGCTTGCATGGAGGCAAGGAGTTGACTAGGGGGCGCCTGGGTTGTGACAATTTTCATGCAAGGTGGTGGACCTAGTGGAGCACATGGTTTAGGAGGAGCATTGGAATATTTCGAGGCTTGGAGGAGTGTTGGTCACATCTTGTGGAGCGCCCTTGCATTGGAGCTTTGCTTGTGTATGACATCACCTTGGAGGTTGATATGTGTACCCTTGAAGTGTAGCACTCCACGTGTGAGACTACTTGTGGCTTTGTAGGTTGCTTGCTGCACCAAGAGGCGCTTTCTACAACCTAAAGTGGATGAGAATCGAGATGTGTCACATTTGTCACAATGATGTGGCACATGTCGGCTCAAATTTAAATTGGCTAAATGGTAAACTACATTTATATAAATATATACCAAAATTCAATTCCAATTTCCATGCAGGCATCCTCACGTTTTAAATAAATATTTCCATAAGTAGTTGGCACGTGAAAGATTGTGATGGAAAATATATTGGATTATGTATTATTAAGTTAATAGTAGGACAATAAATTAGATATTGGTTTTGCGATAATTGCAAATTAATAATTGAGTAAATTGCAAGTATTTTACTTCATAATTAGTTAATGAATGCATCTTTTGTCTGTTTGTATCATTTATGTGTTATACTTTACAACGTGAAATACTTGGCACTTCCACAATTAACTTTGGATAAATAACTATTTTACTTCATAATTAATTAATTAATGCAATTTTTGCCTATTTGTAGGATTTATGTGTTAGCATTTACAACATGGTTCCAAATTGGACTAGATAACTATTTCACTATTACATTTTGAATATTTAATGAGTCTTAAACCTGAGGAAATGTTTGCACTTGATGGGATTTGATCCTTCTCGGCGCTTGATAGAGCCAGAGTTAAGATGGATCTATGTTGGTAAGGGTTTAGGCCCACATATGTTTTGTTGGCCTCTCTTGCCTTTGATATATTTAGAGGAAGTAAAGAGTCATTCATTCATTGGAATTCTAGATCATTATCGTGTGTTAGATCTGTGACTAAGAGGAGTACACTATTCTTCTCTCTTGTGCATCTTCATTTATACTTCATCTCTCTTGTCCTGGAGTTGTTAAGGTTTCTTGGAGCTCTAGAGCATCTTCAATACTAGGGTTAGGGTTTCATCCCTTGGAGATTTGGAGATTAGGACTTTGTGATGAATCCTTGGTGGTGCTTGTTGAAGAGATGTCTTGCTTTGGAAAACACGACATGAGTTAAGATTTTTCTTGGTTTTCCCCCAAATTGCCCCTCTTGCAAGTAAAATCAACACAAGTGTTTACCAAAATATGGAAAATAATCTTTCAGTGCCCAAGAGAGACTAAGAAACACAAGAATCATGAATGCCCTAGAGAATTCCAAGAGTGGCAAAAATATTTTATATTATCTTCAGTACAAGAGCCAAATTCCAGATGGAATACAATGAGGGGATCACATCTCTTAAATAGATCGAGAGTGTGTCCACATTCTAACCAAATCAATCCAACGGTTGAGATTAAAACATCATCAACGATGGAGATCTTTTAATTTTACATCACATGGATCAACTCATAAAGAGTGGGGCGACTTTTGCCCAATGACGCCTTAGGAAGGAAAATACATCGTAATATTAAGATATAACAATGCAGTACATCATGGTGGTCAGCTTAGGGACATAAATAACCCTAGTTGTCATCTCAAATACAAAACATAAAGATATAACATGTCTATACATCAAATGCTTAGGTGAGGGGCACCCCCATGGGGGACGTCCTTCCTAAAGAAGCCAATAAAATAAATGTGGACCCCATATTGAGTAATACTGGTGAAGAATGATCCATAGAGCCATCATATATCATCATAAAACATCTCATGCCATTTCCTTGCCTCAGAATGACCAAATCGATTTCCTAGAGGTAGCCTTAGTTAATTTTTTATGAATAAAAACACTGAAAATCACCGCTGGGAAATAAAACTGCCAATATCATCATTTCCTTTGCCCAAAATCATGATTTGAATGCACCAATGGAATCAGAGATACCATATCCACTATTGATGACTACAAATACACCATGAATCCATCCGAATGTGCCTTTGAAAGCTCCAACCAAGTCGAGTAATAAAAATATGGTCATAATAAATAAAAATAAACCATAATAATGTTGATCATGACCAAAAACCATCAAGCTGAATATGGATATGGTATATTGGATGCATATAGGTTATAAATAATCAATCTCCAACCACTATAGCCCATTTTGCTCCGAGGCCTGTGTTGACCAGGTCAAACTAGATTTAACCAAGTCAAAATTACCAAAATAAGGCCTGAACTAAAAGCTGATCAATCCAATGTGCATACGGGATGAAAGACACCTCTTTTATTCAAATTATTAGCCAACTAAAAGCATAGTATCATGATATTGGTGATAAATCCATATAATAAGATTCGTAATTAGAGTAAACAAGTGATATCCCACGAAGTCTTTTAGATATGCTCACTTACAATCTTAGTAAAAAAGCTAGTGTTGGATGAAGTGGATGAAACCAGGATAGGAAAGGGGGAATGACCTGTTTACCTTGACATAGTGATCTCTCAGACAAGCAGAGGAAAATGAATCCACTTGGACATGTGTTGGATAGATAACAATAGAGAAGGGCAATTTCTCACAAATGGAATAAGTTGTTTGAGGAGTGTCCATTCAACTCTAACAAGTGTTTACAAGCTCACATCCAAGCGTAAATCAAGCTCCATGAGGATCGTTTCTAGGACCCTTGCATTGAGCACACAAGAAACTATAGTGAAGAGATCCTAGGGTACATTTAGAATTAACTATCCCTTACTCCATCTCACATCACAACCTATGAGCTCTGTGAGGAAATAATCAAATACATTTCAAAGAATATGGCCAAGTAGTCTTTAGAATTAGCAACTGTTTAGTCACTGCTTTTTAGGCTTTTCACATTTAATTTCATAGCCCTTTTAGATGTGTTTAGAAATACAATTTGCAATTTTATTTATGGCCTTGCATTTCTTAGTATATAGCATAAAGTACATAAATGCATGTAATGATGGTTGTCCATCTTGCTTTAAGTTTTAGCTAACACACCTCGGGCAACGAAGGGGACCATCCACAATCGGGAACAAACAACTGGGGCAACCGACCAAAGAGGTGAAGGCTTCAAAATCCCAACTCACCTAGGCTCAGGACCCAATACCAGTGAGTTCTCCTGGCCTAGAATGGGTCAAGGCTTTGGCAAGTTTTGTGTACAACTCAAAGCCCAGGCACAAATCAACATGGGGTCTATCCAACATAGAGATCCAAATGGGGAGGGTCATAAAACTCACAAGTCAAGGTCCAAGTCAGGGATCGATCAAAATAATGGAAGATATGGAAGAATGGAGGCTGGTGAAAAAGATGATGCCAACAAGGCAAAGTATGACTAAGTCTCAATAAGGTAAGCATACTAGTGAGCATATAGAAAGATCTATATATTTGATATTGTATATCCACTCATCATGACAAGTCCACAACAACAGTGTAATACTAAATCACCAATGGTCCAAAACATAATCACCATGTCAAGTTGAAGTTAATAGGATGAGCAAAACAGTCTAATAGCACCCAAATACACATATACTTGTCTCCAACTCCAATTGTATGGGCAAAGGAAAACACCAACTATCTGCTCTGTCAAATGGACCAAGGCTATAACCATTACATCTCAATGGACCACCTAAGGATAAGTCCTGGCATAAGATACTGCTGCTGCTCCAAAATGAGGCTCTCTATGACTGTACCCCTGATGATCTCTGGAAAGAATATGATCAAAATATCTGGGACTGGCACTGACTGAAATGAAATAATAGCATGCTGCATCATGGTAGCTCCAGCTACAATGTATGTGATAACAAGTATGTACATGAACTTCATCTATATAAAGTTTTCATCTGTCCAAAGTTCTCTACCGCAGATTTGATGAGCTAGCTATTTCTTCATGGTTTAGTAATTTCTAGCACTTGTATGTCTTGCTAATTTGACACAGGTTAAGGCCAAAATTGTGAAGTGATTTAATGTTAATATTGAAGAAGATAGGGAAGATTTGTTGCCGTGTTACAACTGTTATAAAGTGAATTTCAGATCTGTTTTATGCATGATAAGATTGAATTTCCCTAGAGGGCTGAAACTTGTTGTCACACTTTAGTATCTTTTCTCTTGAATTGCCTAGTGAAATGGGGTTGTTAAGAAATGAAATATTGTCTGTTGTTGCTGCTGTTATATTTATATTTCATAACAGCCCCAATGCTGAAAAAATTCGTAGGGTTAAGATCTAGGAAATCTTTAGAAAATAGGTGAAATTTTCTAACTTACATTAATTTCCTTGGAGCAGAAGAATATCTACACTTACCTCCTTTCCTACCCTTTCAAATTAGGGCTAGGTTTTGAATTTCAACAACTCTGGTGGAGACTGCTTCTATCTTGCTTTCCTCCTAGATGAAATCATCCCAAGGATTCTCAAAGTTGGGAAGCTTATCAAAAGCACAGACAAACCGAAAAAAAGGTTCTCAAGATGAAGAAAACCCATATAGTCCTATGGGCACCAACTCCTCATTTCCGATCTTCATCACGGTAATAGCTAATTGATCCCCCAACTCATTGATCTTCATTAGGTAGCTAGCCACCATGTCTGTGTCACTCATGCAAGTGGTCGAAAGCTTGTTCTTCAGAAGCATCTTGAAGGAAATATTCAGAGTCTAATATAGACTGATGAAGGTATCATACATATCTTTACCCAAAGCCCAAACCCTTGGAGGTCCAACATCGTGACCTACAACAGGTCCCATCTTGATGACCGGGGATCAAAGCCATGATATGATTAGAGGATGATCTGGCTCATGCCGAGGTCCAAGATAAAGAAGAGGCAATTGTATGTTGGGGTTGGACGAAAAAGATGCCAAGTGTGGTTAGCTAACCTATAATAGCATAGGCCTAGCATGACATAATCATAAGCTTTTGCTCTAAGCTCACTGAGATAATCCTTGAATGCAACCTAAAAACTAAATAACCTTCGGTCCCTCCAACCTTCAAGGGAATGTAAGCATGGGCTCTACCTCGGGGCTCAAAGAGGTTAAACCTCGCACATGACCAAAACTAAAAGGTATTCCAATCGCCCATATTGACTTTGGAGTTTTAAGATAGAACTTGGATTTCTCTCAAGAGTAAGACACCCCCTTGTCCCCGATATAGAGTAGTCTAAAACCCCCTTGTCCCCGATATAGAGTAGTCTAAAGAAGTAACGATTTGGACTGCTTTTCCAATCTGTTTTCTAACTATTTTTGCCCTAAATCTGGCAAGAGTTATTGAAATCATAGATATAAGCTGTTGACATAGAACAATCCAAGTGCAACAGGGGTATATGAGGGCAACGAATCCATTTCTGAAATAAAAAATGGATTTTGAATAATGAGAAATCCTGATCTGACCAAAAGATTCAATCATTGGACTTCATTCATAATGACAAGAAAAGTCAAAATCATCCAATCTTAAGAGAACTCCTCCGGATATTCTAGCTACCTTACCTTAGCATAAATATGGATAAGTGGCCCGGATTAGATGATAATATCCCTGTGTCTTGACACCAAGGTTTCCCAAAGAAAGTTTGACTTGGTCAAAACATGGATGAAATATTCAAAAGGAAAACCCAACTTCTCGGCCATTAGTGATTTTAGGGCTGGGACCCAAAATTTTAGAAGTGGATAACACACCCCTTATAAATAACTTCACTCAACCTTGGATGTTAAGAATGGGGATGGATAGAATAACTTACATGGTCTTCATGGGTTCCATCCTGGATACTAATTCTTGAGAATATTCATAAGATAAAGTCCCTTTTCTCTCTTCGTCTATTTCTTAAAGAAAATGCTTGAAACACTCCCTTGTCCTTTAAGCATGTCTATGTATTCCTTTTTTTGGTTGGTAGATTGCCCATTGTTAAGTTGTTAACAAAGTGGGCTCAACTTTGGATTAGATGACCAGAGACTAAAGAAGCCTCTCTTCATTATATATGGTTAGCAGTTTTCCAACCCTAGATGCTTCCTCTCCGTTTAAGCAGTTTAAAACTAAGACATATGCTTTTGAGAACCTATCAAATAGTTTACAAATACTACAAATAAAAGGATTTTAAGTAACTAATGAATACAGGCAAGAAACATATAACACAAAAACTTCATTACAAATAAGTTCTAGAAGCATACCTGATGAAACATAAAAGACTCTCCATGAATGGAGATCTCAATGTACTGTGTATTTGAGATTGTTTCCAGCTCCCCACAGGTACAAGACAGAATTTTCCTAAAATGAGCAGCAGTTATTCTATCAGCTTCATCTGGTTCTTGCAACCATTTTACATGGGAGTGTGTGAATACCCTAAGTGCATCTGAACAATTTGACCCACATCTAATATCATCAGTGGAAACCACGAGATCCTCTTCATCCTCACTTGTGCTATTGAGGTTCAATTTTCTCTCTTCTGACTTGTATAATATTTTCTTGTTTGCATCGTTTCCATACTTTGTTTGACCTTCCTTTGACTCCAGGCTTGATCCTTTCTCAACCAAAGAATTTGGTCTGGATATTTTAACAAGACCCTCAGGTGAACGCTTTCTGTACTGAGCACGTATAGTATAATTGTGAAAAGGATGCCTCCCCTGATATTTAAAAGGAATTTTTTTTAGTGATATAGTATATAAGTACAACAAATTCATTTTCAAATACTACATGAAGAGGAATATAAATAGACATCATAGAACCACTTTTGTGCAACTTTTTAGCTTAACTTTGGTGAATTTAAATTACCTGTTGTATTTTAAAAGTCTTTATGCAATTGGGTTTGGTCAGATGTGTTATGGATTTCAATTAGTATGTGATTAAGTGACAATATCAGAAGTCTCTCTCTGACAGGCATTTACGTATTTCATTCATCTGTTTCCCTTGTGAATTTAGCAACCATGATGGACAGTTTCTCCAAAATCTCTCACAAGGCAGCATTCTCTTTATGATGGATGCTCATCTTTTCCTCCATTTGGTAATTTCTTTTGTGAAAGTTCCTGATTGCGTAAGACCAATTAAATGCATCACTATTCTTATTGTACTTCTACATCTGGTCTCCTAGTCATTCCCTATGCTATTCAACTTGACGTATTGTTTCCTTCTTCTCTCAAGTTCAGCTTCATGGCTGATGCTCTAACCCTGATGCCCCGGGCAATACATTAAGATTTTGCATGGAGTCTTTATAAATGGTTAGTTGTCAATTTCATGAATTATTATTCTTCCAAGTCAAAACACATAATCATGTAAAAGCATGTCAGAGCAAAATGAAAGACAAAGTGATACCGATTTATTAGGAAGTTATTTACATCTGATATTCCAGAATCAAAATTGTATCATTCAAAATAATTGAATTGCCATAATAGCAAAATATTTTGTAGTTTTCCATCAGCTCCCCACTGAGAAAAGTTAAGGGATTATATACTTCTAAATGGGTTAAAAAATACGCCCAGATAGAATCCCATGACACTGGCTGGAAGCACATAAACAAGGACTATCCTGATAAGGTCAAACTTTGACCAGGGAATACCCCTACCTCTACAAAGGTAATAGAAACACTAAATTGGATGAAGTCGAAGAGCTTCAATTACGGTTAGAAGTGTTGCCTATCATAAGGAGGAAAAAAATGCATATGATGGTGAACGCCTGCCATATATATGAAGTTTGGGTAGACTCACTGAAGTGGCTCTAATATATAAGGAAAGTGTCCTTACAAGTTACTGAACAAGATGGCAGGTAAGAATATCAAGTACAGAGATTAATCTATCTTTAACAGACTTCATAATTTTTTCAAAAGCAGGACATGGAATCGAAAGAACCTTGATCACATGAGAGAACTTATCCTCTTACCAGGTAGCATTGACTGCAACTCTTAATTGTCTAGAATAAATAAATAATCTTACCTAGTGTGACAACCATAACATCCATGGGGGGTGAAATCGTTGAGAATCACAACTTTAGCAATCATCATTCTCTACCTTCCTGGATAGGATCTCAATATCAGGCTGCTACAAGAATTGTGATAGCATGAGGATTCTCTTGGGTAATTAGATGGGGAGGATGAGGAATAGTTGGCACCAAAGCATGTCCCAGACCAACCATTGCAAGATGGGTAGAGTCAAATGCTAGGCTCGATGCCCACTGTTGACTTTTGTCCCTAAAAAGTTGTTCCCCTAGTGATTTTTACCTAAGTCACATAAAAAGGGAAAATATCAAGACCCTTGCATTAAATGACTTGAGATGATCATTTAATTTCACTTTAGTGATTAAAATGACTTTTTGATATATTTAAGTGATAGGTGAGTGAAATTAATTTATGGAAAGAAATAAAAAGCATTTATTCTCATCCATTGATCTAATCCAGTGTAGGCCCTTGGATTAGATGACCATTCACTTACCCTAGTAAGAAATACATAAGGGCAAGGGAAAGCTTTTCATTTTATTGTTTCATGAGATTTGAGAGAGCAAGAGCAAGTCGACTTCTTGAGAAGAGGAGGACACAGTGAGAGAGAGTCATAGCTGGGAACGAATTCCAAGGCAAGTTTCAGCAGTGAGCAGCATGAATTTTGAGGAGAGTACAGCAGCACAAGTTTCCATACTGCTGGTACAAATTTCAAGAGCAGGTACAGCATTTATTACAGACCGTATAGCAATTTCCTGGAGCTGTTGGGCATGAATTTTGAGGTCTGATATGGGCACAAAATTCGAGGTGATTTAATGCTGGAACAGTGGCACAAAAACCAATATTTGCAGACCATACTGTGCACGAATTTTGAGGAGGGAAAAGTACAGGAGCAGACAGTCCGTACAGTCATCTTCAGCATGCATTTCTAGGCAGCTGTGGCACAGAAATAAATGCTGTTATGTCACTGTTTTTTCATGTCTGAATATGGTCTCTGTGGGTTGGGATAAGTAGTTTTACTGTGCTCTATTCTGCTGTCACTTTTTTGAAGAAGAAATAAGAAGAACTCTCTCAAACAGGTTTTCCCAGTATGGGTTTTTCCCTGGGCAGTTTGCCAAAAATATTGTCTGAAAATTTCATGTGTGTTCAAGTTTAATTTTCTGCCTTTAAAGTGTGTGAAATTTCCTAGTGTTTCCAGTACTATAATTTGTTTATGAGAAAACAACTCCTTTGCAGCTGTAATGTTCATTGGGTTAGGCATTAAACAATGAGAAAAATGTCTTGAAATCAGGTAGGGAAACACACAGTAAAACTTACACCCACCAGTAGATGTTCAACTAAGACAATAGGACCTTCCAATGCCACCGTTAGAGGACCTAATACCTATGCCCGTAGAAGTTGTAGGGCACTAATAGTACTTAGTATATACATTTATAATAGATGAGTTTATTTTGACCCTTCAATTTTAGTCAGCAGCTACCAACAATTCATGTATAATATACATAGAACCTGAATAGGCATCTTATACATCTTATATGTATATTGTATATCTTCTTATCATCTTTGTTTGGTAATGTGATTATTTGATGTAATAAGCTATTTTAATTCAATTGATACCATAGTAGCATAATTCGAGTACGGAGACGGATACGAATACGATTCGATACGGAAAAAATACGTAATTAAAAAAACAATACCACTAAAATACAGTAGTAGACTTCTTATATATAGTATTTTTAATTAAATATACACCAAAATATTATAAATGTTAAAACCAAAATTACTATTTAAAAAACAAAAAATATAATGGGATGAGTGTGGGAGAGAATACTGTTAGTTAATAATAATTATTAATAATTATTTATGAGAAGATTCTTAGTTATTCTTAATTATTTTAATAACAAAGTAAGAAATATTTACCATTATGAACTGAATTACCAAGTATGAAATTGAATGGCATTTATTTTGTAATGTTTAAATAACTAAAATTTGTTTTTTTTTAACTTTTAATGGTCCTGTATCCGTATTACACCAACACCGAATATTCGACAAATTTTGAATTGTTCAGAATTTCCATACATAAAAGGCCAATAAGGCCGAATTATGCTCCTATCATCTATGATTGATACAAAAGGAAATGATTTGCATTTTTTAATGTTTGTCAAGTTTTTGCTGAATCGTTTTGAATCTTAATCATAGCCATTTGGAGCAGAAGTGCAAAATGGGAAGTGGGAGCATGAAGCACCAATTTTCAAAAGAGTCCAAGAGCAAAGCATTCCAAGATGGGTTTTATATAATATATATTTTGATGCATAATACATAAATATTCAAAAAAGAATGCAGAATGGTGAATTAGTTGCAGAAAATATTAAAAAAAAAATTCTTTGTAGTAGAATAATCATAATCATTAAAGCATCAACCCATTTAGTACACAAATAACATCAAAGATCTAGTTATAACTTATAGCATTGTCATCAAATGCTCTATCACAACATGAACTTTCAAATTACAAGTTTCAACAGATAATGGTTGTCATCAATAAATTGTAAGAGATAACATCAACCATGAAATGAAACAGCGCATCATGACCAAAGAAGTTGGAATATGTAATCAACAATTCAACTTCAACTGTCCTATAATGTTTATAAAAATAGGCCATAATAAAGACAAATAATTCTAAGTTCCTGAAATCTAGATTCTGAACTGGAAAAGACAAATAATTATACTATCTATACTAAGTTTTCTTAAGCCTTTTGCCAAGAGCAATTTATAATTTATTTTCTCGTGATCAAGTAGCAACAAGAATCATAACAAGACCATGATTCCCTTTAAAGCAAGCTTCAGGAATGGGAGCATGAGGTGGGGGGAGCTTCCCCACAGCTAGGATTCTGGTTTTTTTCCTAAGTTTTTGTCGAGTTTTTCTCATTTTTTCCCAGTTATCTTGAGTCTTATTTTTTGACCCCAGTCGAATTCTTCACAAATCTAGGTTTTGCAACATTGATTTTCAAGGAAATTTAACAAAATCAAATGCATATAGAATAAAATAAATCAATCAAAAACTGCAGGGCCAGAATCATTTCACCTCAACCATGCATAGAATCTGGTGAATAATGTCAAAACTTTACATTTTATTTCTAAACAAGAGTTAAATAAACCATAAAAGCCTACTCTTGTAACAGAAACAAATTAGTCATAGGGAAAGCCCAGTCTCCTACTCAATAAAGCATCTCTGAATACTAAGAAGTGTGATTACCTCAAACAGCTGCAGTATATCTCTGAATTCTTTGACATGGCTCTCTATTTTTTTAAGGCTGCTTGCATTTCCAATGCCTAAAACTTCAGCTGGAAGAAGATACACATATTTTCGACTAACACATTCATTTCTTGCATCAAATCGCCTACAAGGATGATACAAATTAGCGTTTAGAACATTACAGTGCTATTTCCATCTCAAATGCAAGCAAAACAGGTCACTTGACAAGTATTTTCAGGTACATGATATAAAATCTTGTAATACCATCTTTGAGAAGATGTAGAAAGCTATAAGATTCTCAACTATATGTTCTCTCTTTATTTTATTCAAGGAAAATCTTGTGGAAAACCCTAAGTACTTTCCCATGATCCATTGATGGTAAACAAGCTATGCCGCCAGCCTTGATTACAGAGCCTAACCCTGAGGGGATCATGAGAGTCAAACCCATGACCTCCCAAACTTCAGGGGAGAGATCTCAGGTTTGGCTCTTGACCACATGAGCTAACCCTCAGGGCTAATTTTATGTTCTCTCTATATAGCAAGCCACTCAAATTAAGACAACTAGAATCAGACAATAAATAGCAAAAACATTTACTTATATATATATATATATCCGTGTGTAATATCCCCGATCCGGGATGATCACAAAATCTATAAATTGGCCAACCTTAATCAATTTTACATTGATTTATAACTTTCACCAGGAACATATATTCTCATAGACATTTCATCAAACACTTTAGACACATTCCATAACACATCACAATGGCAAGATAATATTGGCACCTTTATTATGACCATCAATGAGTAAACAGTACAATAATTATGGCTATGATATCAGCTACCAAGATACAGTCAACAAGAACCTGAAAGGTAATGCCAACCCAGATGATGAAGCTCCAATGAAGACCCTGAATGGATCCTCCCCCTTTGTCCAGCTAGGGTGGATCCGTCATACCACCGAAACTAGACCAGAATGGATGGATGGAGTTTGCCAACCCCAAACGAAAACTCTAGGCTAACCCCTAGACGGTCTCAAGAACAAATCTCCAAATATTCAAGCATGCCTTTTCCCTTTGCCTCCGCCTCCTTTTATCCAATGTTCCCCCAAGGTTCCGGGACGCCGGGACGCGGGTTCGAAGAGACGCACATTCGGGACGTGTGGAGACCACCCCCAAATTTTAGAGAAATTCAGCGGGGACGGCGAGACTCGATAGTCATAAAAATTTTAAAAATATTAAAAATATGAAAAATATAAATCCCAACAATAACAAACATTCATCATTCTGGAATTTGCAATCATGCAATGTAATGCAAAATTCAAAGTTCAAACACATTACAGGATTCATCAAAATTATCATTATATTAATAATAATTTATAAATATATTATATATCAATATGAATCTATGATTAACATGCACATCATATTTGATAATCTTCAGATTTGACTTTTAAGTGATTGAAAAAATGAATCAATGATACTAGATAGTATGATACTGTATTTGTTTCACGACCATTGATAGTTTAGAATTATATAATATACTTTAGGTTAGACATTGTAAATTAGATTTAGTTTTTAATATTTTTGTTTATGTTTTAAATTTAAATTTTATTATTATTTAGTTTTTAATATTTATGTTTAAAATTTAAAATTTTAATATATAAGTTTATAACTTTATAAATAATAAAATTTTAAGTTTTATTAAATGGTTTTAATTTTTTTTAATATTTTTTAAATTAAGAAAAAAAAATTCGAAGTTTCGGGGCGGGACGCCCACAAGTCTCGGCGAAATTTTGGAGTTTCGTCTGGGATGCCAGGAAGTCCCCCCAAGTTTCGCCAAGTTTTGATGCCCACCGAAACGTTTTGGTCCGTGTCTCGCCAAGTTTTGCCAAAAGGGGGACGTCCCGAAACGTTTTAGATGGAGTTTCGGAGTCCCCGGGACGCGAGAAACGCCGAAACGCGTACCCGACCCTCCGGGACGCGTCCCCGTGTAACACTGCTTTTATCCTTGGAAAGTCTCCAATACCATGGATAAATACCGGGCCAATAAAAACCATGTTCTATTATCTACTTGTTGCCCATACCATAGAAAAATACTATAGAATAGCAGAAACCATGCACTGGGTAATTATTACTTCCCCTTAGCCAATAATTATTTTCTCCTTATTTGTCACCATTAATAATTTTCTAAATGCTTCTTAAGTGACCTTGGTCTATTTTCCTTAGGCCAAAATTGGGGGCATGACAGTCCTCCCTTCCCAAATATGCTTGTCCTCAAGCAATGAAGAAACCATACCATCACATCATCAATCTTCCACCATCAATCATGCACTTAATGTGAAGACTAATGATACCAGGATCCCAAATGATCCTCAGAAATGCAAGGTGCAATATATATTCTCCTATGCAATGCAGTAGAGGCACATGGAAGTCATCATGACACCCTGTAAGAAAAACATAAGTCCATCCAAAAGCATGTAGGAAACCATAACGAACTGTTGCAAAGATGAACCCATGGAGAAGAGACGAGGTGTGCTTCCTCAAGCCAACCAACCAAAATGTGTTCCCAATGAGCTTCCCATAATCAACAATGCTTGGGTCCCACTGCTTGCTCACTCTACTAGTGTAAAATGTCATCAAGAACAAGTCCCGCAAGTATGGGATGCCAAGGTCCCAACACTTGCGCACCCCATCAATACATAGTGTGAGTACATACAAATTAGAATGTGGGCTGCTCAAGTCCAAATGCTTGTGCATCTCTACCATGCACAAGGTCTCCCAAAACAGTACATCAAAGTAGGAGGGGTACCATGTCCTCCCAATTATTCCAACCAAGTGTGGAATGCCAGGATCCCATAACTGGCGCATTCCATCAATACATAGAGTGGTACAAAATAATACATCATGGGGAGGGGTGCCAAGATCCCAAGTTCTACTATGCATTCTCCCATACATCATAATCACTAATATAGATACATCATAATGAAACATAGTGAAATGATACAAAGATATGCCACTCCCGATGTGGCTGAAGTGATCGTTCATCGAAGAGCACTCAAGAAGCTTGCACCTCCAATCAAGAAAATCATCATGTGTCAAACGCACACAATCATGAAGATACCAATCAAATCTAATCCAGTAACATAGGTGAGGATTCCATGTCTCATAATGCTGCAAGAAAGTTGCTCATTTTGGATCTTAGATTCTTGAAGTGCTTCTTGAGCATCCTTCAGACAATCTTGGGTGGGATTCAATTCATGTTTGAGCTTGCAAATTTCCTCATTATCTCTTATGGAGGCTTCATGTAATATTTCAGCAAGCTCAATCAAATGACTTCTATCAAAAAGAAAACACATGATATTACCTTTAGTTGTTGATGTTGCCTTCTGGATCTTCTCTATGAGTCCATTGGAAGTTTGTGCCTCCATGGAATCATCTCTCCAAGCCAATTGGGACACAAGTGTGCTAGTAACTTGGAGAATGTCTAGGGCCTCTTGAATCTTCTTGTCATTCATCTTTAGTGACCCTTTAAAATGGGAAAGCTCATGAAAAGAGGCCTTCTCTTCCTCCAACATAGGATCAACCTCATGAAGTGCATGTGGTGATGATGAGATCGGTCCTGGGACCTCTTCCTCTACTGCAAAATCTTCATCTTCTTCAGACTCATGTGAACTTATTCTTGCAGTAGTCTCATCAAGTGGAACCCTTATGTCACCAACATATAGGAATGAACATTCAACAGTAAACGTCTCTCCACGGCACCCATCAGTAGGTACCTCTCCATTATAGCATCCATCAGTAGATGCTATTTGATCCATGTTCTTAGTGAAAGATGCCTCTGGTTGATTCTCAATAGAACAAGTGATGGCTTCATTATGCTGATAACCATCATCAGTAAGGATTGTGATCTTATCCTTCCCAGAACTGGTGTTGGCATCCTCATTTCGCTCCTCCAAACATATATGATTTTCTCTCCAAGGTCTCTTGCAAGAAGGGCATAGACCTTTCTTCACTAACTCCACATCTTCATTCTTGGGCTTATACCCAAACAAAGCATTCACAAAAAATTCAAAAGGGACTTCTGAGTATGACTTCATCGTAACAACATATGCTTGATATTGTTGGGGCAAGGTCTTGCAAGTTTCCCTCCACCAAGCTATTTCCTTCAAGGGATCCTTCCTTGGTGGTGTGGTCCCTCTGTCTGCATATTCATTGTACAAGTGGTCACAAGAGCAACCATCATCATCATCTCTAAGTGTGAATTTGGTAGAGATACTGTAACAGGGTTCCTCATCCACATCGCTGCCATCATATTGTTTAAAATCATTTACCTCTGGGGCATAGAAAGAATACTCTTCCTCATACGGCTCATACTCTGAATCTGAACAAGACATGGCTCTTACAGCTGGCAAGACTTATGAAAATTACTTGTTTTCCAACTGCTTTAACTCGCTGAGTTTCAAATCTGATGTAATGTGACTGAGATTTGGGCAAACTATTTCCAACAGAGAATGCAAAGGATGTCTGATTTTAAATAATTTTCTGACCTGTTACAACAGCCAAGCTTGAAAATATTGCACTGTAAGGTGACCTTTGATTTGATAGACTGCCCAACATATGATACCCCAGCAACATTCAGACTCCTCTTCTTTCTACTGTAGCGACACCCCCCTTAGTCTGTAGCTTTAATAGAGAAGACTGTCCATTTCTAATGATGGAAAATCATCATGTTTGACTAGTTTTACAGCTGGAATGACGCCTGGAGGTATTCCTCCAATTTTCTGGGGTATATCTTCTTTAATATATGTCATGTGCTGAGCTTGGAAGTATTTCTCCCAATCATCTATATTCAGATCTGATACACAGTGCTTGTATATTCCTGTAGCTGCCAAAAATGACAAGATACAATAAAGATAGGATGCACAGTCTCAAGAATAACTTTGATTCCAGCTTGCTGTAGATGATCTTCTGTTGGAGACAACAAAGAATAAATTGGAGAGCAGCCTCACGACTTGACCCTACTCCAAGTCTCATAACTCAACGATGTCCTTCCCCAATGACAAGAACCACGAACTGTTTGGTGATGATGGTCAAGGCAAATTGATCCTACTGCAAGATGTCTGCCCCAGTGGAATCGACCTCCCAAACTGCCAACGATCTCTGCTAAAGGGATCACCTAATTTCCTTGATGATTTTCGGTGAGACCGCTGGAATATTGATCTATATTAGACCAGCAAGCAATGGTGAGAGCTTCACGTAGTGTATCCCTATCTTTGGGGAGCGACCATTGAATCGCTATTGTAATTACATTATATATGAGATTCTGCAATTAGGGTACGATTTGGTCACTAAATGGACGTATACAGAGGATAAAGCAGTGGTTTACGGATTTCAGTATGCTTTTCTTGCTGATGGCTGAGGAAAGAATTGAGTCCATTTACCTGGGCGGGATACTAGGAAAAATGAATGGTTGACGGGGAAAGGAGCGGAAGAAGCAATCCATGGAAAGATTCGGCGCTAGTAATAGCGGCAATGGATATGTATTTTAATCATATTCTTAGCAAGGATTCGCCAGAATTGGATGAAATACAGGAAGTATTTTATCGGAGGGCGAGTGGAAAGCGTCGGGAGCTCTCATTCGCCGGGAGAGGAAAGGAAATCAATCCCTCTTTAAAATGATGAATGGCCCTTCGTAATAAAAATACTCCCGTCCTTATGCAAACAAAGTCAACCTTACTGCAGAAGTTTCGACCCCAAGTTTCGGCCCCTTCTCTGTCAGCGTTCTTTGCTTAAATGCAGCCCTTGCATGGGTAACATCTACATCCTCTCATCACACAAAATCGCCCTTTTAATGTGATGCTCAGCCTCCCTCTTGAACGGATAATTTTCCCTCCAACAGAGACGCGACTTGGGATGGATTTGACTTCTAGGGATGAACTCGATCCACTGTCGGCTTCAAAAATAAATTTGACCCTCTCTTCTTCACGGGATTTCGGTTTCTCTTCCTTCAGTAAGTGCGGCCCCATGATGAACTCGACTTCTATAGGAATTTGGCCCTAGCAAACATGGTCTTCCACAAGGAATTGGCCAAACAAGAAGACAATGGACTGAAAATGTCAAATGAAGCTCGGTTGGAAACCCTGGGTGCGGGTGCATTTCCCATCAAGCTAGAAATGGAAACCCTCAATAAATTCCCACTCAGGCTGGCAGGAAAACCGGCTCTGATACCACTGTAATATCCCCGATCCGGGATGATCACAAAATCTATAAACTGGTCAACCTTAATCAATTTTACATTGATTTATAACTTTCACCAGGAACATATATTCTCATAGACATTTCATCAAACACTTTAGACACATTCCATAACACATCACAATGGCAAGATAATATTGGCACCTTTATTATGACCAGCAATGAGTAAACAGCACAATAATTATGGCTATGATATCAGCTACCAAGATACAGTCAACAAGAACCTGAAAGGTAATGCCAACCCGGATGATGAAGCTCCAATGAAGACCCTGAATGGATCCTCCCCCTTTGTCCAGCTAGGGTGGATCCGTCATACCACCGAAACTAGACCAGAATGGATGGATGGAGTTTGCCAACACCAAACGAAAACTCTAGGCTAACCCCTAGACGGTCTCAAGAACAAATCTCCAAATATTCAAGCATGCCTTTTCCCTTTGCCTCCGCCTCCTTTTATCCTTGAAAAGTCGCCAATCCCATGGATAAATCCCATGGGCCAATAAAAACCATGTTCTATTATCTACTTGTTGCCCATACCATAGAAAAATACTATAGAACAGCAGAAACCATGCACTGGGTAATTATTACTTCCCCTTAGCCAATAATTATTTTCTCCTTATTTGTCACCATTAATAATTTTCTAAATGCTTCTTAAGTGACCTTGGTCTATTTTCCTTAGGCCAAAATTGGGGACATGACACCATGTGTGTGTGTGTGTGCAGCCCAGAGATTTTTTCCCAAGGATTGTTATCACACAAGAAAACACAGTACAATGAGAATGATTCAACCCATTATTGTAATTTCTATTAAAAGTATTATTTATATTTTCCCCCTAGGAATGCTTTTACACAAGGAAACACAGTACAATGAGATTTATAATAACATTGTTGTAATTACTCCAATAATTCCATGAAAATAATACAAGACAAATAGAATCCCACAGAAAACTTATGAGAAATATATCTTTTGCTCTAGCCTCTGTTACATAAGTCTGCAATCTCAATATTCTTCAAGCTAAAAGGTTGCCTGAAGTTTTATGAATGGAGATACACTCATACTTGTTCATCGGCAAAATGCTGAAAATTCTGATGTTATATGGAAGATGCCTGTTGATAACATCTGCAAGTGCCATACCATCTGGGTCTTTCTCCCATGCACCATCAGGAATCTCCATCTTCATTGCTATTACTGTAGCCAGAGAATGTACCTGATGACAACACATATACTAAGTGCTGCAGTCAAACAAAGACAGAGTAATACAATGCCAATTCCAACTGTAGGAAACACTATAAGGGAAATAACTACTATAAACCCCTGTTTAAACCTTGATATTGTGGCCTATACTGCTTTTTCTCTAGGATATCAAATAGAGAAGAAACCTGTCACCTTCCTTTTTTTTTGAAAACGTGCATCTTTTATTTCATTCAAGCTCACAGAGATAAATCATAGAATCATGCATTACTGGGAAAGGCAGAGACATGTGTGGAGTTTTCCCTTTCCAACATTGATCAGAAGAACCAACATGTCTGCTATAGCACCCATCAACAGAAAGGCCAAACTCTTATGGATGATGAAACAGAAACAGCGACAATCAAACAAATCCGAAGCTTTGCCATTAGCAAGGTGAGGCACCTCTTTAGAACAGAAATAAAAAAATATTCATCAAAAAGCAACCATGCCTAAAAACTAATATCATAGCAGCATTCCAAAAGGGAAAGTGAAAGCCAGAAAGATCAAAACTAACTCAAAAAATCTGCAAGTATCCAAAAAACAACCTACTGCACATGTTTTCATAATGAAAGATAAAATAAGTATGGGTTAAAATCAATCATTGAAGGTCACAACAGAAACAAGCAAACATAGAAGATAACCAAGAAGAAGAAGAAGAAGAAAAACATCAAATCATTTGCAAGTCCAATGCCATGAATACTCAAATGGAATACACTAAAATACAATGCCCAGCCAGAACAAGAATTTCCTTTTGCAAAGATGAACATAAAAAAACAAGAGGAAGATGTGAGTGATGAATAAAGAAAGAAATTGAATAATCAGGTGTGAAAATGAGTCCTACCGGTGACCATTAAGGATCGCTGCACGTAATCACAGTGGAAGTTGTTGCAGACTTGTATGCCCAACCATTCACAAAGAACCACCCAAAAGAACAAATGCACTCACAATTTCTAAGATGTATTCACCCCCAAGCATAGTTCCAAGCAGACACCCAATGTCTGCAAATAGAATATTTTCCAACATTCTAGAGCACACTGATAAGAATCTGGATAAAATGTTTGTTTTTATTGAAGGCAGAAGGAACACATGCTAGCCCTTGAGTGTCTGTTAGGTTTTGTTCAGTTTTTTATTGTGAGTTTTGGCTTGTCCATTCTGTCATTGTTTGTTGGGGTGGTCTGTGTGTTCATTATCCCGTGGTTGTTTTTTCCTAGCCGCCTCTAATCTGTGGCTTCCTCTGTAGGTTTCTTATGGCAGTTTGCAAGTTTCAGAGAGTGTCGCCATGAATCCTCTGCTAGCGGCTCTGTCCAGTTAGAAGGAATCTGGAGTCAGTTGTTCCTAGTTGCATTTATGGCTTCCCTTTTGCTGTGGTCATTGTTGAAAACATTGGCATCGACAAAAAATTGGCAAGGCTCCAGAATACAACTTCTCGGCAACATTGGCGAACAAATCAGAAAAAATCGACAAACCGTGACAAGTATTAAAAAATACAAAAATAATTCATTTTTTTCAAAATTTTAAACATATAAACCAACAACAACATCAAATAGACACATTGGCACATAAATATGGAAAAAACAATGATATACGATGTGGTGGATGCCAAATAAAAATTTAAAAATGATACATCAAGGTCAATACTAAATACTAAAACCTGATAGTTGTCCAATCAAGGACTCAAAACTGGACAACCAATGCAAAATGACATCAAATATATAATGTATCTCGATTCTTGTTGTAATGTTCCATTTGTGACAAACAGGGAATTAACTAATCACTGATGCCACATGGGATAAAAGAACAACATAAGCAGTGATATTAAGTCATCAGTAGATAAAAGAGGGCCACCAGGGCAATTATCAACTGACATGCAGAGCATGCGGGCCATAACTCAATTTGTACGTGACATGCATCATTTAAGTTGCATGCATGCAAAAGCAAGTTCATGCAATCTCAACTCTATAAAAGAAGGAAAATTGAATCCTTATTCATTGATTGTTATTATTCATTATTGAGATTTGGTTCGGAGAGCTCTGATAACTAATTAGGGTTGAGGGTGAATTCCTTAGGCAACAATGGGTTCGGTGTTGAAATGTATCCACCCTAGTCAATTCAAGAGGATAGATCATTCAGATCTATCACAGTGCTTCAATATGACTGTACATTCATCAATATTTGCAGGGATCCAAAGACATCTACCACTGCGTATTCAATTTAGGGCAGCGAATCAAAGTACTTCATAGCTGGGTGAATCCTCTTCATTATGGATTATTGTTGATAGAGATTTCCTGCTAGTAATAGCACATTCATCCCTTGGATGACTGAGTGTGAAAAGACATATCCATTGAAGATATACATTGAAGAAGGGCGCATTCATCAGCTGTTGTAACCATGTTCTATTTCCTAACTGCTGTGTGAATATTCATTGAAGGCGTGAGTATCTATATCAAGCTTATTCTAGTGCAATAGAGCAGTGACTTATTGTTTGGGCAGAGTTCCGTTCCCAGTGACAGCACTTGCCAGAGTTCCGTTCCCATTTTTATCAACTAATCATTGATTGGGAGACTTGATTTGCATTTGAGGAAGGCATAAAGCCCCATTGAAGGTTGAAAGGTTATTGGAGGAGTCATGTAATCATGCATGGAGGGCATAAGCATCCATAGGGAAGTCATATTCATCTCTAGGGGCTACATTCTTTGAATAGAGCCTTAATCTGCTCAACAGGGTTTATATTCTTCTTGTTGGGTTCTCGTACCAGGCAGAATATTCACGGCCAACTCGCTACATAAGTCTGGAGTGTTCTTGCAGCTGTTACAGTCATTAACTATCCATTATCAGCAATACTTAAGGGCTGCAATCACCAATGTAGGGGTATGACCAGTTTATTGGGGCATCTGTCCTTCTAGCTGGGCGCTTCTCTTATGCTACATACTTCCCATCTCATGCTATATTCAGATCTGACTATATATAACAGCAGCTACAGCCATCTTCCAATCAGTAAATTCACTACCACAGGTCAGAATTCAACCATCTCTGAGGTCTGATTATATTGGACAGTTTGGAGTGTTTCCATTGTTTTTCATTGAATAACAGTCATATTAAACTACTTGGGTTTTTTCCCAAGCTGGAAGATATTGAATTCAAGAGATTCTATTATTATGTTGCATGCAATTATTCTGGGGTTAAAATAAACATTCATGAAAAATATTTCCCAAACTCAATCAGTCACATAAACCAACAACTCTGAACACATGCAAGCATAGTTTCCGCTACTTGGCATACTACAGTGGTATCAGAGCATGATCCTTGCCAGCTGTGGGCACATAGCAGATTGAATAAAAGTGCATGTAAGTGCATGTTGATGCATGGGAGTGCATGTCAGTGTAGGGTAGTGCATGTGAGTGCATATCAGTAGTACAGTACATGTTGATGCATGTCAGCGCATGGTAGTGCATGTCAGTGATTTTGAAAGTACATGCCAAAGCACAGGTTTCTTGCCAGCCTGTGAGAACATGAAGACAATGAAAAAGTTCAAAGATTTTGTTTAAAAATTTGCAGAGGATAGCAACACTTCAACACTTGCCTCGATATCAGGACTATCTAGCCTTGGGTGATGAGGTATGCGCAACATATTGAGTTGACAATATATGATGAGGATGTGCACGAGGAGGTAGCATTAGAGCTATCATGTGGGTCAAGTGACACCAACACATTTGATAGTCATAATGTGGACAGGCCGTGTGGTGAGTTGAAGTTGGTAAACTCTTCATCATCTACAGCAAGAGTCTAGACATTTATGACAAGTGAGATAAATGAGGACAGTAGTATTGGTGATGCAATGGAGGAGGCTCATTTAGATTTACAGGTACAAGAGGAGAGACATGACTTGGAGATAGTTGATTCTATACATGCCAAGCAGTATGGAGGTCATGAGTCACTTCTTGTGGAGGGGTCATTAATGGCTCCAGTTGTAGTTGCAGATGTGTTGACGGGAGACATACTACAGGGACTAGTTGATAGTGACATGGACGCATCCCTTATTTTTCGGGATAGGAAATAGTACAAATGTGTGGGGCCTTGGTTTAGATGACACCAGTAGAATGAGTGCTCAGGAGCATACTGCAGCCCACATAGGATACAGGATAGTTGTAACACATGGGGGCATGAGTGGCACTCATGGTTTGAGGGGAGAGGCTTCAGTGATGATCCGACATGAGGAGCACTCAGAGTTGCAGGTGACTGAGGTGAGATTTGACACAAAGGGTTTGGATCAGGCATGGGATCATGAACCACCTCGGTGGGAGAGAGGTTTAGCCATGGAGGAGATAGTTGAGTGTGTTCCCAGTGGACCAACCAACATGGAAGTATATGCATACAGAGAATGGGTGGACAAATATATGGCAAATATGAAGACACACTGGGCTACAGGATTAGTTGACATTAGTGGAGCATTGGCTACGGTAGCGCATATAGGATACCTGATGGCACAACAAGATACAAGGGTATGTAGTAGTACACTGGGGTACATAGTGGCACACAGAGTGGTCCCGTAGAGTTTCAGAGTGTTCCTGAGAGACCACCTGACAGAGTTCACGAGCATACCCTTGAATTGGGTTTCCCCAAGATCGATGAGTGGAAGGGCACACTTCATGGAGTAGTAGATCCCTTGATGGCCTATCTTTATTGGGGATATCATCAGATGAGAGTGAGAGAGCATGGTGCTCACATGTCTACTTCTAGACCTCATTTTGGGAGTTTGGTCATATGCCCTCGGAGTTGACCAACACACTAGTTACTTACCAGACGCACATGGATGGTTAGACGGATTGTACAGACAATGACCATGTGGTCACCTTACAATATGGTTGGTCACAACAGGACAACGCAATTGTCAATAAGGTACAAACAGATATGAAGACATCCATAGGGGCTACAGAGCTCTCAGATGATAGTCATCGAAAGAAAATTAAACATCTTAAAGAAGGCATTATAGCAATAAAAGAGAAGACCAAGATACTCGAGGACACCATATTATAGTTAGATGATGAGCTTACAGTTCTTCGAGTTGTAAGCGTTGAGTTAGCTGCTAAGCTTTCTAGTATTGAAGAGCAGTTAGATTCCTTGATGGGGCAACAAAAGAAGTATACTATTGCATTTCAGAGCAGTCCTCTTCAAGAGTACATAAACAAGGCTTGCAGTAACTTGAGTCCACATTTGCATAATGGAGAGGAAGTTTGGTATGAGGGAGGAGTGAAGTCTACCAGAGGGTTTTTATAGGTTGGTCGAGACTGAGAGATTGGGTGGTAGTATATGAGCATTCCAGTTGAAATTAGAAGAGCGCATTGTCAGCCTAGTGGGATGGTTCCTTGTGATAGTGCTTATGCACCAAATCCATTTCAAGGGTTGAATTGGAGAGAGATTAAGAGTTAGTGTCCTATCGAGTGGGCGATTCTTGGGAAGACATTCCTAGCTAGGGGTATAGTCTAGCATGAGCCCATGGATATTTGGGATGAAAGATGCCCAAGATGGCATTAGGATCTAGGTGGGACATTGCAACACACAATAGAGATTGAAAAATTGTTGGAGCACACCATGGGGGAAGACAAAGGCAATGGTACAACACAAGGTCAGGCATTATATGGTGACGATGTTCGTCTAATGGTGTATCGAGTACTGAGGCAGAAGAAGAATGGCAATGCCTTCTTCAGAATCCTATGGAATCCAGGTATTTATGTAAGCGTACAAATGTATATGACAATGGAGACAAGCATAGATGGTAGATGGATGGTGTACAAGTGTCGATTGCTTGAGGGCAAGCAATCCTTGATGCAAATTTGCAAGATTGACAAATTGTTTTACAGTGTATTACAGAGAGACAAATTTGTTGATTTCTGTTGTATCAGAGTGGTGCAGTGTCAATGTGGTGGTTCCTTTATGAGACTAACCTAGAATCCTGAAATTACAATGATTGGCAGTAGAGTGGTATCAGGGGTTGCTAGAGGTGAGAGGCTCAATATTTATTTCTAGGTGCAAGAGATTGAAAGCTTAGTAGAGCGATTCTCTAAGGGTTGACCGAGTTTACACCGTGGCTGATTACTATAATTACAAGAGGCTTCAATGAGATATCTTGTGATAATACCGTGCAGTGCAATGCTTTGAGCAGAGGGTGGTATAGATCTCCTAGGATAATTTGGGACCCTGGGATCATCCCTGGATTTAGTTGGTTCAGTTTGATTGATGGTGGAGTTGTGTTGCCAATGCTTGAGGACAAGCAATCTTTGGTGAGGGAGGATTGTAATGTTCCATTTGTGACAAACAAGGAATTAACTAATGACTGATGCCACATGGGATAAAAGAACAACATAATTAGTGATATTCAATGATCAGTAGATAAAAGAGGGCCACCAAAGCAATTATCAACTGACATGTGGAGCATGCGACCCATGACTCAATTTGAGCGCGACATGCATCATTTAAGTTGCATGCAATCAAAAGCACGTTCATGCAATTTAAGTTGCATGCATTCAAAAGCAAGTTCATGCAATCTCAACTCTATAAAAGAAGGGAAATCGAATCCTAATTCATCAATTGTTAATATTCATTATTGAAATTTGGTTTGGAGAGCTCCAAGAACTAATTAAGGTTGAGGGTGAATTCCTTGGCCAACATTGGGTTCAATGGTGAAATCTATCCACCCCAGCATGACCGTGAGATTACTTTTGTTGGAATTTGTGCAACTTCCAAATCTATTCTTATTGTACTTGTATTGTACCTCCTTGTACCTCCTACAAAATATTATATTGTTGTAATTATTCATTGTTAACCTTGCGGTGAAAAGCAAGCAAAAGAAAGAAATAAAAATAAAATTATAAATATATTTTTATTGCTCCCCCAAGAGAAGTAGTACCTAGTGATTTTCCTAGTGGAAAATCAGTATAAATAGGAAGCGCCCCTACTCATTATTATATACATTCACAGCTACTCAGCTCAACGGTAAAGGTGCGCTCTAGCAGTCTAAGAGAGTGTTTACTGGGGTTATATCTACGAGATTCATTTTCTCTCTCTCTTCTTCTCTTTGTTCTCAGAAGATCATTATCTCTATACGAAGGTTTGTTGGGTTTTTCCCGATTGGGTTTCCAAGGATAAAAACACTGGTGTTATCGTATTGTGATTTGTTCTTTTTCTAGTGATCCTATTGATTAATTGCAATTAAGATACACTGCAATAATCTTGTGAAAATCTAACATGGTATCAAAGCACTGCTAGAAGAAGCCATTGCCGAAACATTGTTGAAACTAGGGTTTCATTTTTCAAAGCCTTTACGCAACGTTTTGGCAAGAAAAGAGCCATGGGAATTTCGCTCCAAGGAGGGCACATCTTTTGGTGAAGGCAGAACTCAATTCTGAGAACTTTCAATTTTTGACCTAATTTTGCAGCCACAACAGAAATTAGGGTTTCATTTTTTACCTACTTCCTCCACAGTTTTGGCTCGACTCTACCTTTTCTTAGCTCGCCTCTCTAGGGCGCATTCACCTGTGGAGTCGGTTTTCTAAAACTCCAACCTTTAGTTTTGACCTAGTCTCTGCTAGGGTTTTAGATCCATATTTGCAGTCAAGATGATTAATATGAAGATTGAAGATCGTCTGGAAGGGGCTTCTAACTTCATCCCTTGGAAGTCTAGGGTTCTTCTTCTACTAGAACAAAATGACCTATTATAGTTTGTAAATACAAAGGTCCCAGAACCAGAAGCCGAAGAAGACAAGCCCCGCTGGAGGAAAAATGATGCCAAAGCAAGAAGGATTTTGGTAGACTCAGTTAGAGACCACTTGGTACCTCAGACCTTAGAAAAGACAACAACGAGGAAGATGTTCAAAACCTTAAAGAAGCTATTTGAACACAGTACCATCAATGTGACTCTCACATTAAGGAATAAACTGTCTAATATGAAGATGACAAAGTCCAAAAATATTGCCTCATATTTCATGAGAATCACCGAGCTCCGAGACAAACTAAAGTCCAGTGGAGACAACCTTGAAGAAAAGGATCTCGTTATGACCACCTTAAATGGTCTCCCACCATCCTGGGAGTCTTTCATTCAAACTATAAGTGGTTAAATCAAGCTGCCCAAATTTGATAAGCTATGTGCAGAATGCACTCGAGAAGAGACGAGAATAGCAACACGCCAAAGACTTCATGGCGCTCATCCTGAGGAAAATCAAGCATTCGTATCTCATACTAGGAAAGGAAAGGGAAGGGGAAGGAATTCCTTCAATCACAAGCACCAAGATAAGAGATCAAGTCCTCCCCCAGATCAAAAGAAACAAAAGAAGGATCTATCTCAGATCCAATGCTACAAGTGCAAGAAATACAAGCATTATGCCAGTAGCTATCAAAGTTCTCACAAAAGGAAGCATGAAGCTTCAATTGTTGATGTAGAAGAAGAACATCATCACAAGAGACAAAAGAATGAAGATCGTCCATAATTCTTTTTTATATCAGCTCTATCAGGTATTGTTCCCACCACTAGTGATACTTGGCTCATAGATAGTGGTGCATCAAGACACATATCAGGATATAAAGAAAATCTCTCAAAAGTAGTTGAAAACCTTCCCATGAAGTTTGGCTTTTGCAGGCCATAACACATGATCTTCCTGCAGTGTGTACCCCTGACACATTCATCAAATAGCCAAACAGTCAATCATTACCGGATAATACAATCCAAATTGATTGTTCCATGACCAAGCAACGACATTGGTAATCAAATAAGAATTTACAATTCTGTCTACTACAGAAATTGACTTGCTCAATTGTGGGTTTCTTGTAAGCAGCACTACTATGCCCATTACAATTTTATGCTTACTATCATAGCATGAATACCCACTTACCATGTGTCCTTCCTGACACAATCTCATACAAGCCAACAATGATTAGTAGTCGTCGGTACTTTCTTAAATCCGAAATCCACAATTCAAATTTAACAACCAACTATTTTCACAACCATGAGACTCTTCTCATACGGTTTGGCTCTTTCATATGGTAGATTCTGGCATTGGTCAGAGCCTTACCTCTCACTGCCATGCTCAAAATAATCTACCTGAAACCTGAGCTTCAATCAACCAAACACAATCTTATGCAAGCCAATAGTGGCTAGTAGTTGTCAGCAGTTTCTTAAATCCGAAATTCACAATTCGAATTTAACAACCTATTATGCATACCATATGGTAGATTTTGGCATTGGTCAGGATCTTACCTCTCACTGCCATGCTTGAAATAATCTACCTGAAACATAAGCTTCAAACATCCAAACACAAGCTTATGCAAGCCAGTAGTGACTAGTAGCTGTCAGCAATTTCTTAATCCGAAATTCACAATTCGAATTTTAACAGCCTATTATGCATACCATATGGTAGATTCTGGCATTGGTCAGGATCTTACCTCTCACTGCCATGCCCGAAATAATCTACCTGAAACATGAGCTTCAATCAACCAAACATTTGGTAAGTCTGGATGCATATAACCTTTTCATTGCTACAACCATCACTGAAGCATTTTCGGAATTTATAAAAAATTCAAATACTTCTAACTGTTAGTCACATCAGCGTTTATCAAAGCTCATTTACTTCATGCAATCATTATCGTACTAACATTGCAAGGTATAGTCATATAGTTCATGCAATTAAATGAAATGTTCAGATACTCCTTACTTCACAAGCGTATCGTTCATACCACCTTGCTCTTCCATAGAGCATTTCTGGCAGCCAATTGATCATGACTATCCTGCATTCATAACAGCCTTTGAAATAGTTCCAGAATTATCATCAATTCATCATTTCATCCATTAGTTATTAACAATATCTCATGCACTCATCTCAATGCATTCATGCAATGCATCACAACATTTGCACCTTTACTTATGCAATCAGTGACTCACACCCTTCACATGCATCTGTTCAATGCTGGACTATAAGATTCATAAAAATATTTCTAATGCATATCCATTCAATGCTACCTTGCATTGATTCAGGAATACTATGTGTTCAACATACCATGCATGGCCTAACCATGTCTACTTCATATAGGATGCATTACTATAATCAATGTCATCATCATATATAGGTATGACACCTTTCTATATTCCAAGATTCTCATGGTATGAGGTCTCTCACCTTTACCAATCCATGGAATTTGTCATAAGCAAACTCTTACCTGCATGGGTCTTACTTACACCCTTGCCGTGACCAATTTGGTTGGTCCTTTGCAGGAGATTGCAGAATTTTGCTCACCAACTTTTGCTATGGACTTGTTGCTTTATCCCTTTCTCCAGAGGGTTGCTAGTCACATTCATCAGCTTCAACAACATATTCATCCGGGTCCATGTCATCATTGGTTTTCCCACTAATGCCAACATCAAAGCAATGATTATCATTAGTGGTTCATACAGAGCATATAATCTTCAATACTCTTACCAACATGCAATATCCTATGCATGTAATACATATCCTCATGCATTTCATGCATAAACTTAGGAAATGTAGTTATAATCAGCAAGATAGAGTTTTAAGAAAAAACTTCCCCTTTCAAGTCTTTCATCCTGGCATGGAACTACTCTTCCACACAGCAGCTGATTGACTTTATAGTCCTTGCTACCCCTGGGCATGCACTGTCCAGACTTGTCCATTTGATAGCAGCGGCCATCATTAGCACTTTGTTGCTTCATGCTCAGATTCTGGTGACTTTCCCCTATTCCCTACTGGATAAGCTTTCCAACGCCTATCCACATGCTTCATTCCGACCTCGGATGTGAAAACCACACCACTTCTAAGAGTGAAGACTTTCACCAAATCTCAGGCAAAACACACAACTGTATTTTGGTCCAGAATGCTAACTTCAGCCACCTCATTTCTGGTGCACCATTCATCTTTTATGAATTTTGGGTTTAACTAATTTTCCCAAAACATAGAATTTTCTTTTCACAAGGACGACGGGGGTCAAGGGGGCGGGCGAGTCGAGGGCAGCGCCCTCGTTTTTTTTTTTTTTTTTTGTAAATCATTGGTTTTCACGCAATCTAGCGCATTAGATCGCTGCCACTTTCTCAATTTTCAGCCCTGAAAAACCACTGAAAATTCCTCCGAAAAACAACTGAATTTTCCTTTGTTCAATCGAGTCTCTTCCCCAATTATTCTTCCGCAGAATCGGCTCTCAAACCATTTTCTCTTCCGCAGAATCGGCTCTCGGAACCATTTTCTCTTCCGCCGAATCGGCTCTCGGAACCATTTCCTCTTCCGCAGAATCGGCTCTCGAAACGCTTTCTCCTTCTGATCGGCGTCGGCAACCTTTCTGATCGGAAGCCTTAATACTTTCGCTTCCGCAACGGCGGCTCACGAAACGCTATCTTCTTTCGATCGGCGGACGACTTTCCATACTTAGAAAAAAAAATTTAAACTTAACTTTCCTCATGGCGTCGGTTGCATTTCTCATCGGTCGGCTAGTGTCTTTGGCTTCCGCAACGGCGGCACGCAGAACACTTTCTGCTTCCGATGGCCGATGTTTTCCGGACTTAGAGAAATTTTCAAAAATTTCCCCCCTTTAGTCTTCCTTTGGTACCTGATCGACGTCGACAGGCTTTCTCATCGAAAGACTTAGCGCTTTCGCTTCCGCAACGGCAGACGGGTGAACGACTAATTTCTTCCGATAGCCAACGATTTCAACACTTAGCCAAATTTTTCCAACTTCTTCATGGCGTCAGCGGTCGGAGAACTTACCCATCGGACGCGTAGTTACTTCGCCATCCGCAACGGCGGGTGCACGGACATTAATTCCTTCCGACGGACGCCCAATCGCTCAGAAACTTTTTCCGATTTTCTTCAAACTGCTCCGTCGGACAGACTTCCGCCTAATGCCTCCGCTACAGCGGGATGTCCTTCCCCGTCGGAAGACTTAGTGGTTTGGACTTCCGCAACGGCGGACGGGAAACCTCTAACTCTTCCGCTATAGCGGAAGTCTTTCCACTAGTGGCCCGACTGTTCAACACTTAGAATAATTCTTGGATTTTTTTACAGTCATTCATGATCCTTGCTGGGCAAAAGACAATTCTGCTTCTGTCACTGCGCCTTGGTGGTCCATTCAGGCCCATGCTGCAACCTGGCTCTGATACCACTCTGTCACGTCCCCATCCCTCAGACCGGCGAAGAGGACGCAACGAACACCAAGCATACGGGCAAACAGCCCCATGAAAAATAAGAACAGTTATCAATGCTGAAATAAAGGCTTAACAGAATGCATAACAGGAATGCTAAGATGCGTAATCCATCATAACAGAATGCATAATTCATCAATCATACAGCGGAAGCAACATGTACCTTCCAGCATTCATATGTTCATTATAATTCATAAAACAATAGATTCCATTGCAGAGATAACATGGTCAAGATTACTTATCTTTTTGATGAAGAGTTTACCCCGCAACCAACTACGTCACTACAACGTTCCACCCAACCATAGGCCAGCGTGCTCATCAATCTCTCAGCAACACTGCCACCCCCGAGCTGGGCATGATTCCTCCAAGGATAAGGGTCAATGCAAGCTTACACATAGCCGAGGGACACAATCAGCAAACCAACACCACTGGGTTTACCAGGCCATCAACAGATCGGACAAGCCAGCACAGTCCAAAGGACAACCACTGCATACCAGCAGCAAAACAACCCTTCACAGCCCTGTGAAGAAGCAAAGACGACCAGGGATAATCCCAAACAAACGATGAGCACAGCTCAAGCCCACAAGGCAACACAAAGTTGTTCTTGGCCCTACCGTGGCCAAAACAACTCGGCTACAACCCAAAACCAGGGTACTCCAGCAGCCACAAACACACAATGAATGATAGCAGCAATCCACAGTCCCAAAACAGGGAAAACTCAGCCAACAGATTGGAAATCAACAGTGATCCAAAACGAAATTGAGCACCACAACCAACAAAACGTGGGGAAGACAACAGCCCCAAAACACAAGCAGTGAGCACGGCTCACAACATGGGAAAACGACCCCAAACAGTCTGTGCGTGAGGGAACTTGCACCAAACCACAAAACACAGAGGAAAACATACCCGATTCCACTCTGTAGAAAACGTGAATGGCCACTGAAAGGCAGCTCCTCTCCTAGCTGCGTGAGATCCGGTAGAACCACTGCCTGTGCGTGAGGAAAACAGACCCGACCTCTGCATGAGGATCCCTCGAACAGAGATCGCACACCCTCCTCACTCAGCCCCGCGTGAGGAGATGATTCCACCGTGAACCGACCGGCGCGTGAGGGAACTTAGTCGACCTCCTGCTACGCGCGTCCCTACATTGGGAGTGAACCGGCGTGAGGAAGCCGAACCTCCTCTGCGCGTGGATGATCAGCAAAACGTGAGGAACCAATAGACCATGGGGAGAATGGAATCGTGGGAGAGTGGAGTGAAGGCAGTCGTGGGTGGAGTGTACGTGTGGGTGAGGACTGACAGTCCTGCCACCCCACTCCCAAAAGCAGTAACTGCCTCAACCACCAGCCATAACTGCCCCCAACAACAAAACCAAGTCATTGAAGAGGTTGGTGAAACAAGAAAGGTGGCAAAACAAACAAAGGGGCAACACATGGGTTTTTCCCCCATAAACCAAGGTTGGACATCCCCCACCCCTTATCCTTTGGAACCATGCCCTTTTCATTCAACGTTGCACTGCCGTAGCTGGTTGTGGTTTTAGTTTTAATTGATGTGCGTATTTACATGATGCCGAATTATAATGTGCCAAATGGCACGATAAACCATCGGCAACTATCCCCATTGCCGAAACACACACACAACCAAATCGATGGTGGGGCTTTTGCCTTGAGCTCCTCACCACAATTAATTACAATATATACATCATGCAAACGGGGTCAAAACCGGGGACATTACAACCCCACAAGAAGCTTTCACAAGAGTAAAACCTGAAGTGAGTCACCTCCGAATGTTTGGCTATCCAGTCTACATACATGTGCCCAAGGAGAAAAGGACAAAGTTAGAACCTTTAAGCAAGAAGGCGACTTTCATGGGATATAGTGAATCTTCAAAGGCCTACGGAATTTATATCCCAGGATCTAGACAACCTGAAGTTAGCAGGATGTTACCTTTGAAGAAGAGATGGTTGTCAAGAAAGGCAAAGGATCAGACATGGAGATCGATAATGAGGAAATGAATATGAGATCATCCCCGTCCAGTTCAGAATGAGTTAGCAGAGAAAGATGAACCCATAGATCCAGTCGCGACAGTTAATATTCCCAAAATGGTAGTAAGCCAAAAAAGACTTAGATGGGCACAACGGACCTTACAAGATATCGAGGGGCATGATGCCCCACATGGTACTTTCCGAGAAAGTAAAAGACCTCAGAGGTTATCCAGTTATGTGGCATTAATGAGTCACATCATTGACTCATAACCCACCACTTATGAAGAAGCATCCAGACACCAAGTATGGGAGGATGCCATGGTGGAAGAATACCAATCGATCGTGAAGAATGGTGTGTGGGAGAATGTTCCTAGACCTGAGGAGAAGTCAGCAGTGACTTCCAAATGGTTATACAAGATCAAACATGGAACGAATGAAAGCATTGAAAAATACAAGGCTAGATTTGTTGCCAGAGGGTTCTCTGAGAAAGAGGGAGTCGATTATGATGTGACATTTGCTCTTGTGGCTCGATATACTTCCATTGGATCGATCATCGCTATTGCTTCGGCAATGGGATGGAAGTTGCATCAAATGGATGTCAAGACAATTTTTCTCAATGGTATTATTGAGGAAGAAGTATATATTGAATAGCCAAAAGGGTTTGTTGTCCATGGGAAGGAGTCTCATGTATGCAAGCTAAAAAAAGCTTTATATGGACTCCAGCAAGCACCCCGTGCTTGGTGTGGACGAATAGATGGACTCCTGGTGAGTCTAGGATTCACCAAAAGTGATGCAAACCCCAACCTTTACTACAAGGTTGTGAATGAGCCACTGATTTTGGTACTATATGTTGATGACCTGTTTCTCACTGGAAATGAGAAACCTATTATATGGTGTAAGAAGAAACTCACCTCTGAGTTCAAAATGAAGGATCTTGGATTGACGCATTGCTTCTTGGGATTAGAAGTATGGCAGAGGCAAAAGAAGATTTTCTTAGGTCAAGGAAAACACACCATAGATATACTGAAGAGATTCGGAATGTTGGACTGCAAGTCGATAGCTACTCCAATGGATGCAAATTTGAAGAAGCTGAGAGATTCTACTTCAGATTCAAATTTGATCGACCCCACTATGTATCGCCAACTGATTGGGTCCTTGATGTATTTGACGAACACCAAACCAAATATTTGTTTTACTGTGAATACCCTCAGTTAGTTCATGTGCGAGCCAAGGCATATTCATTGGACTGCTGCAAAACATGTGCTTAGATACTTACGCGGCACTGTGAGATATGGTCTACGATATGATTCAAAATGTGACTTGAAATTGCAAGGGTTTAAAGACTTAGATTGGGTCGGATGCACTGCAGATAGGAAGAGTACTTCAAGATGATGTTTCAGTTTGGGTTCTGCAATAATTTCTTGGTGCAGTACGAAGCGGAACTCAGTAGCTCTCAGTATTGCAGAGGTCGAGTATATGGCTGCTAGCACAGCAGTTCGAGAAGGAGTTTGGCTTCGTAAACTTCTTGCAGGATTGTTTGGCCAGATTCTAGAGCCAACCGTGATTCACTGTGATTCAGATATCAGTGAATCATGTATTTCACGACAAGTCGAAGCACATAGAGATTCGATATCACTTCATACGTGATATGGTGCAGAAAGGTGCAGTCGAGTTACAGTATATTCCGACAGATGACTAGACTGCAGATGTTCTCACTAAGCCTCTTCCCAGAGTGAAGTTTGAATACTTTCGAGGAAGACTTGGAGTAGAGGAGAACGTATCCCTCCTTGAGACGAAGAGATTACTAACAGACAATTATCATGCTTTTGCCTACTCGTCCAGGTTCTTGGCCAAGTATGGGAGAAATCCCATCGACAGATGAGACAGACATGTAGTAGATGGTCAAGTTCACACAGGTGCCTCTACTCATCTAGGTTCTCAGCCAGGTATGGGAGAAATCCCATCGACAGATGAGATGGACCTATAGTAGATGGTCGGGTTCAAACAGGTGCCTCTACTTGTCCAGGTTCTCAACCAGGAATGGGAGAAATCCCATCGATAGATGAGTCGGACAGGCAGTAGATGGTCGTCTGATTACATAGGTACCTCTACTCGTTCAAGTTCTCAGCCAGGTATGGGAGTGCCCCATATGCAGATGAGACAAACAAGTAGTAGATGGTCGTGCACATTTGCTCGTCTAGGTTCTCAAGCCAGGTATGGGACGATCCCATCGGCAGATGAGACAAACAGGTAGCAGATGGAACTACAAATGATAAAAGACCTTACAATGACATGTTGACAACCTTCAGTATGTATAGAGATGATCGAGACAGATGAGACGTATAGAAGAGACCCAGATGTTGATGATGTTGATGATGACCATATCTGAAGAATACCTTCCTTGTTGAGAGGGAGTGTTGGAATTTGAGCAACTTCAGAAGCTATCCTTATTGTACTTGTATTGTACCTCCTTGTACCTCCTACGGGAGATTATACTGCTGAAATTATTCATTGCAAACCTTGGGGTGAAAAGCAAGCAAAAGAAATAAATAAAAATAAAATTCTAAAATATATTTTTATTGCTCCCCCAAGAGAAGTCGTCCCTAGAGACTTTCTTTCGTGGAAAATCAGTATAAATAGGAGGTGCCCCTCCTTATTAATATATATATTCACAACTACTCAACTCAGCAGTAAAGGTGCGCTACAACAGTCTAGGAGAGTGTTTTGGGGGGTTATATCTGTGAGAGACATTTTCTCTCTCTCTTCTTCTCTTTGTTCTCAGAAGATCATTATCTCTATATGAAGGTTTTTTGGTTTTTCCCGATTGGATTTCCCAGGATAAAAACACTAGTGTTATTGTTTTGTGCTTCGTTCTTTTTCTAGTGATCCTATTGATTAATTGCAATTAAGATATACTGCTATGATCTTGTGAAAATCTAACAGTACTAAGTTGAGCTTCAATCCCATACTAAATCAAATTCATAGTAACTGACCAGGTGCCTCCATTCTCCCAGAGAATGGCTCTCAGTACTAAGTTGAGTTTCAATCCTAGACTGAATCATGTTGATCAACTCCTGGACCTCGACCGCGTCCTCCATTCTCCCAGAGAATGGTCCTCAGTACTAAGTCGAGCTTCAATCTCAGACTAAAAGTTGATCAACTACCTGCAGTACCTACTTGTACATCGTGTCTCTGGTCCCAAACCAGAATATGTCTCTGCCTCTACCTGCAGGTTCTACTTGGAGAACCTGTCCCTGGTCCCAGACCAGAATACCCTAGAGACATATAGGGGCCCTAGCCGCATGCTAGGGGCTTTGCAATGGCATCAACCTACTTGGTCCCAGAGCAAAAACCCCAGGAGACTACTGGGGGCCCTACGGTACCTTCTAGTGTCTTACTCTGCCCTAGTTAACTAACTAGGGTACCATCCTCCCTGAGAATGGGTCTCGCAGCTGCACTAATTTTAACACTCCCTCTCAGTAAGAGAGGCATTCTCAGCAACACTAAGCTCGTCTCAGAAGTGCTTAGACTTTGACAGAGGCTTAGTCAACACATCAGTAAACTTGTCTACTTGATAGAGCAGACTGCATCATGTCCCAAACATGGTTAACCTTCCTTTTGATGTGTTCCTACCTATCATAGAGCACAGGATTTTCTGAGCAGTTGATCTTTTATAGATCCACTTAGAAGTTATAAATGACTTCCTATTGAGAACCATTTTTTGCACATCATTTAACATCTTCCAAACCTGATGTTTGGTTTCCACCTCATAAACGAAGGTTTCTAAAACAATGACGTGGCTCATCTGAGATATCAACCCAGAGTAATCATGAACCTCTCAATAGGTTACTCAACGAGATCAACTGAAGACTCCCTGACATCCTCCCTCTGCTCATCTAAGAGAGATGACTCATGGACTAGGCTTACTTCCATGTCTATATAACTAGGGAGGGTTCTCTGAAAACTTTCTTCAAGAGAGATTACAACTTTTCTTTGCAATCCCATTCTGCTGGGGATTGAGGAGCACTTTTGGCTCCCTCTTGACCTCTGAATTTACCAGTTGTTCCATTCTAACAAATACCTAGTAGTTTCTTTGGAGGATGACCATCCAACATAACTGATCCTGCAATTTGTGGAGCCTCTTGCTCCCTATGTACATGAGTACTCGACTCCCTCTTGAGCTGTGCAATTAATTATAAGCATAAACAGGATCTACAAGCATTCATTGCTTGTCACATCATCCTCCTTTATAAGTTAAGATTAAATGTCACTAGATTCACATACGAACATGATTTTATCATTCATATATGTACACTGCAGCTATCTTAATGCTATAAAGAGCATATCCACATGTTATGACAATACCATGAATTGGGATAGAAGGTCCTCCCTATATCTGCCCTTATGCAGAAGTCATATTGTGCATCACATTGAATATGTACCTATAGAGGTATCAACATTATATCAACTTTATGCAATAGTATACATGCATTTGCACAAGTTAGAACAAAATCCTAGACATAAGATTAAGCTCTGAACTTCACATTGATTGATGCATCATAAGCAATGGTTAAGCATTCTATGCCACTGTCCTTTAGGCTTGAGCATGCACTTCTTAAATAATTTCATGTATCATCATATGACATAATCCGAGATATTTTAATGATCATAAATTCTAACTTTCTCATGCCAACAATCCTTGATCACACCCATCAATGAGTCATAAAACTCTTTTGCACAAAACAATGATCAACTATAACGCATCAAAATTTGTCATTTGCTAACACACCTCTTTAATGACTCATCATTTTCAAAATCTATCAAATCTATTTTCTAATAACACTTATCAGTACTATAGATATAAACACATCTCTTTGTTATGTTGTTATTGATATAATCAATCAGATATGTAGGTATCATATCTCTTACCATCTTTATCACTTTGATGGCTAATGAACTCCTTCAACCAAGATCTCTAAAGTTCAAATCCAACAATTCAAGTCATTACTGTTACTTTGGCAACCCTTGCCTTAGCATCATGTAGACTATGTTACGCTCAAGACAGAGTTAGCTACAGGTTAAGCTCTGATACCATGTTGAAAATCCAAGGTTAGAGGAGTTTTTAACATAAGTAGTAAACTTTAATGCATGAACATATAAACTCAGATTCAAAATAGTACTGCTTAATAAAAAATGAACTATAATAAAAGTTAAAACAAAACATAATTTTCATCTCTTTCAACTTAACGCTCCATTAGTCACTGCGTTAAAGTTGGTCCTCAAGAATCATCAAATGCCATTTACAGTAACAACATGATAAAATAATGTACAGTAGATATCAACAGTAAATAATCATAACCACTATTTGAATCAACCTTATACTCAGATTTCATATTTGATCTTGTTACCGAAGGGACACGTCAACTAGGCAAACAATTTATGTACCTTGAGAGAGAGCCTAAGAGGGTTAAAGCAGAGGCATACTGACCAAGACTTCTTAGTCAACAAGCACATTCATACCTAGTACAGTCATGCTGAGAAAGGACGCACAGTCATGCTGAGTAAGGAAGCAACCACATAATGTAGAGACACATAGTCATACTTTGCACAGTCATGCTCTCATAGTCATGCTGAGAAACTCACAGTCCACACTTGAAAGGCAACCTTATGGTCATGCTGAGGAAGAAACCCACAGTCCACACAAAGCAACCTCACGATCACTCTAGGGAAGAAACCCAGCACCCACACAAAGTAAACTCACGGCCACGCTGGGGAAGAAACCCAGCACCCACACAAAGTAACCTCAAGGTCACGCTGGGGAAGAAACCCAACATCCACACAAAGTAACCTCACGGTCACGCTGGGAAAGAAACCTAGCATCCACACAAAGTAACCTCACGGGCACGCTGGGGAAGAAACCCAACACCCACACAGGCTCATGATCATGGTGGAGGAGACCACAGTTCACACTACAAGACAGGCGCCCCCTCGCTCCCCCACGCTTTCGGGACGGGGAAACTCTTGGGGAAACGTTTCCCCACATCCCCCTTTTGGGGAAAACTCAGGGAAACATGTTTCCCCACGTGTCCCCAAGTGCGGAACGCGTTTCTTCCTAGGGGGGCTTCTAGACCTCGCCCCATCCCCCCCCCCATATTTTCATCTTTCACAATAAAAATAAATGCAAATTAAAAAATTAAAACATAATTAAGCGGAAATTAAATTAAATCCTAGACTAACCTAAGAGTCTAAGACCTTCTTAAACGCTATCCTCTCACGATTTCATTTCATAATCATATTGCAACTAAACTTGGAGCAGTCGTCACTGTTCTAAGTTCAAACTTCTCTGTGTTCATTGTTCAGTATCTATTTGACTATTTCAGACTTCAACATTTGTTGCATTATCTTTTACAAATTTGAAATTTGAATTTAAATATACATTGCATAATGATAATTATGATATTTAGTTTTTAGATTTTACATGGGTATAGTAAAGTAGTTCAATATCATTTACAAATTTGAAATTTGATATGGTAATAACTAATAGATGTACACCCCATAATGATGAATTTAGTTTTTAGTTTACTTTTTACATGGTAATAGTTACTGTTGGGATTTATCATTTTTATATTTTAAATTAATTTTTATGACTCCGACGTCCCCCTATTTCCCCGAAATTTTCCTAAAATTTGGGGTAGCTTCCACACGTCCGCCTTGTGTGTTTCCCCACTCCCACGCTCCCCCGCCCCGGAAACTCCGTGGAACATTGTAAAAAATAAAACCATAAAATAAGTAATTGTCTAAAGGTCTAAAATATAACCACCATAAAGTAAATGGTCAAAGGTTTTATAATAAAACCATAAAGTCAAAGGTTTTATTATAAAACCATAAAGTAAATGGTCCAACCAAAATAAAAGGAACTTAGGTTAGTGTACCAAGAATAAAACTCATTAGCAAAGGTACACACACAAAAGAGTGCTAGGACCAAGTAAGATAAAGGACCATGAGTCAACAAAGGGTGCCACAATAAAACAACCCACAACCCCACAAGATCAAGGCGAACCAAATAAGGTGGAAACACAACTTCTTTATAGGACCAACAAGACCAGTATACTTTTCTCTCTCTCAAGGTACATTGTTTTATATATTTTTGTCATCACTGTATAAGGGAAAGATCCAAACCGGATGGTACGATCTTTTGGTCCTCAATACTACTCTTAAGGGTTAGGTGCTAGTATTGAGAGAGATCTAAGGGAGATATGCCCTTAAAACTTGGCCTTCCATAGCTGTGGTTTATTTCTGTCAAAATCTTGTGGCACAATTTTCGCTTTGCTTGCAAACCAGACTGAAGTCACATTAGTGCCATCTGAAGCATAACATTGATGCCATTTCTAAATTGGGTTCATCATAGTTATTCTAAGATGGTAATTTCCTTGTACGCTTGTTGTTCGTATGATGTAACTTTCTATGTTTTGTGATGTAATTATTTGTTGTATGAGATAATATATGAAGCATTCTCATTGGTACCTATAGTGCCAAAGGAGGCATCCACGATTGGAGAGATGCAATAGATAGGACGCACTATGGGAACAATAGCCAAAACAAAAGTGTAAATGTATTCAAGGAAAACCAGTTAATGCTGAAAGGGATAATGATGCAAAGCCACAATTCATGAGGAACACTGAAGTACAGTGAGATTCTTAAATCGTAAAGAATATATCTAAGTAAAGGAAAATGTGAACATAGCTCAGTACCTTTTTTTAATCAAAGATCGACTCTAGAAACAAACTTGAGAACGACAATGATGACAGCATGGAGATGTCATTCTAGAATTTATTCTCAATAAAAATATAAAAAGCTATGCACTAAGATTTATACAAAGCTTACCACATCAAATTATGATGTTAAAATTAAAGCATAGAAGCAATTAGTGAGTATAAAGTCATACCCCCTTGTCAGTTCGACTGCTCCTCCTCCATCCAAGTTTATGTAGATTTCCATAGTTACTCTCAAGCATTCCTCCCGCTTTGAGAATAGCCTTCTCCAATTCATCCTCAATAGCTACATTTAACATCAATATAGCATAAATAACTCCCTTTTACAACTTCAAATAGTCCATCATCTAATACAACAAATATCTGTGCAGAGTATAAAAAGAAATTTGGAAAGGTCACAAAAAATAGTCCAATATATCACTTATCTAGTTGGCAAATGTCAATAAGATCAATATCATCATTGCTATAATAAGAAAAAAAGTGAACTAAGACCACTCACTATACACAAACAGATTAAACACGAATCTTGGAATAACAAAAAGAATTGATTCAAATCTTATCTAGTGTCATGGTTGCAAAGGCAAAACAACATTCACACAACATATTTTGGAAGGATCTATGTTGCATAAAAATACTAAACTACCCATGTACCAGTACCAGAAACTTGTGGAAACTTGGAAATGCCTCGGCGACGGAAACCCCCAAGTGATAATGATAGGCATGGGAACCATAGGAAGTCTAAAAACACTAATCTATGGAAAATGAAGACAAATTAACCTCTAATTCACTTCTAAACCTACCTACAAATTAACATATAATTCTTATTTTATTGCAAGATAATGTGTTATTTAAAAATATATACAGTATATACTATATACACCATGTTTCCTCTGACACGTACCTGTTTGAGTGGGCAAGGGGTAGGGGGTCCGCATTTCTCATTTCCAAAACTGATACACATTTCAATGTTTCATGCAACTTAGGGAAAGATGCTATTGAACAATATTGGCAAATAAGAAGGTAAGGAATGTTAAGATGTTTTGTTCAAACCATTACAAGCAAGAAAGACAGGTTGATTAAGGCTTTAAGCCAACTACGCCTAATTTCAAAACAGAATGAAGAAGACCAACTAATTCCCATTAAAAGAATTAAGTTAAAAAGGAAGTGGATATGATAATCAGAAAACAACCAAGGGATAAATAAACGAGTATTGATCCTAGTAACTCAGTTTTGAGGATAACTCCAGTCACATTGATCAACACTAGTCAAGCTTACAAAATCACTTTGTGACACATTGCAGAAGCTTATAGGTTATCCCACTTGCAAAAAGGAGTTGACCCACAAATGTCAACCTATTAGGCAACTGGCACCTAGAATAAACATATAGAAGTGTATGATATCCTATTTGACCATAACATTTTGTACGTGGTACTTTTTGTTTGAAAAAGTTTCTACTTGGGACATACCATCTCACTCATTTTTTGTAATGTGAGTCAACTCATCATGTTTCCACAAGTCTTTGCGAGTGGTGCTATAGGCAGATATATACCAATGATAATTATCTTATACACTTGCTCCTGTCTTAGTGAAGTTGTGCCTATTGCGATGATGCTGGAATGTTTATTTCCTTGCACCCACAACACTCTCCCCCATTATCTTGAATTTTGTCTAGATCAGTAAATGGGTGTTTGCAATCAACAGTCAAATCTCCCATAAAGAGGATTCTGAATTGACGCTTACTCAAGGAAAGATAGGAGCAAAGAAATAATAAATATGTACATATAAAGTTGATTGCTAAATTAATTGTAGTAGAAAATTCTACTCACAGCAAGTTCAAATTCATCCTGCATAATAAATAACATCAACAACTCTGTGAAATGAAATGATTCAAAGATTATATAACTCTCAGAAATGGACTACTTACTCACTATGGAGGCAGAGTCCCGCTGAATTTGCAGACCTGAAGGCAGTGCAAACACACAAATATCTATGCATAATGAGATTTATTAGAGTGATGATTTCACAATTTTACAGAAAAGCTTATGGCAAATAACACCAAATGAGCTAAAAGAAACAGGGCATTTATAAATTCAAGACAAAATAGCATCCAGTTCTCTTAGAGATAGAAATGTTTTTCCAAAGTTCCATTGCAATATAACATATTGAGTGGAAACTAATTTGCTTGCCTATTTAGTTGGAAGAAGCATAGGAAGGGCATATAAACATCTGACATGTGCCCCCTTCTTAAATAAGTATTGAACAAAAAGAGAATGGCATTTAATTTATGATACTTCAAACATACTAATTTGCAGCAGATGTACAGATCTACAAATTTACCACAGGGCATTGACCCAAACTCTGTCAATGACGATATTTAGATTTTAACAAAGGGATGTGCCATATTTCTTTGTGGTTATCTCAGCACGGTGCCAAGGATGTTACAGTAAAACATTTCCATCTAGACTTAGATTTCTGTGAATCACTTGGTCTTGTTTATAATCCAAGCATTACTAACTGATGAGATCATTTATGTCACAAACCTGTCCCATTGAAGAGAATAGCAAACATTGAAGTGAGTGAGAACCTCTGAACAATGTAATCTAATGACAAGTGTTATGATCCTCCCTAATAATGTAATAAGGGCCTAAGGGTCCATTGGAGTAAAGGTTAGTACATGTATGGTTGCTGATGAATGTAAGGTAGCCTAGTCATTAGTATGGCCCACTATGTTAGTTATTAAATAAAAGCCATTATGCTAGTCATTAAATAAGGTCTTATAGTGGTGGATTAGGGTTAGGGTAGCTACACATAAGATGAAATCCTCCTCAAGAAACATTGAATGTTTATCCAATAATGCTTTGGCATTTGTATTGGAGGTCACCCTCTTGAAATGGCCAGGAAAGTTCCACCTGTCTTGAATCGGGTAGATAATACAGTGTTCTACATTCTATGTATCATCTTATTGAGCTTCTACAACCTATCTTACTGCACATGATTAATGGTGGATGGAACAAGTAGTATCATTGTGGCAATTTGGGCAATTGGAAGAATTTCTTTTTGTGTTTTGAAGATCATCTTGGGATGCAAATTTCTCTTCGCTAGGGAACCAGATTGCAATAGTAGTAGCACCATCAAAAGCAGAGTTTTAACGGCATTTCCATATCCAGGTTCAAAAAACAATTCTAGGCAGTATTGAGAGAGATATGCCCTTAAAACTTGACCTTCCATAGCTGTGGTTTATTTATGTCAAAATCTTGTGGCACAATTTTCGCTTTGCTTGCAAACCAGGCTGAAGTCACATTAGTGCCATCTAAAGCATAACATTGATGCCATTTCTAAAATGTGCTGCTGAGTCTTCTTGGGAAATGTGCCCAATCTTGCCTTGGGAACCTTTCTTCTTCTTCACATTCTCCTCTTTTCTCTTCTTGGTGGTGGTGCTTTCTCCTTTGTCCCTTTCCATTGTTTTATACTCTAGCTTTTGTAACTAACTTCTTAACTACCCATCCACAAGCTAAGATTAGATTACAAGATCTAGGGTCAATATTAAATGCACTTTTAATAATAAAAACTAATTATGAAATACAATACTTAAATGACCCACAATTCATAAAGTACAAAACATATAAAGGTCACTTCTTTACATAAACTGTTGGAATATAATAAACCCACTCATAAAATAATTAATCATTATTTGATTAATTTCCTACCCACTAGCTTAAATAGTTGGCATCCACTTGCACCTTAGAGTCAACACTTGCCATCTATATCCTAGGAATGATTTATTTCTGATTCTGGGTCGATCTTGACCACTTTATGGCCATCCAGAATTGGTAACTGCGCTTTACAGCAGATTCTGCTTTTTCTGCTTTATCCTGCTTTTCTATGGATAAGGTAAAGCTAGTCAACTAGGAAACTGGCAGCTTTTGTTGCCAACCCATCCTCCATTATTTTCTCTCCATATTCTAGGATTAGCAAGTCTTTCCTTCACTCATCATCACTCACACATGCTATTGCTAATTCGTGAGGTGCTTGGTAGATTGGGAAAGTGATTTAGTCAACTATGGGGTTTATCATAATTAGTAAGCCTGCTTTATGAGCTAGCTTGAGTTGTCTTTTAGCAACTCCTTTTTCCTTTATAAGGATGTATTACCTATGTAATTATATCAATTATCATTTTATTGATCATTCATTAATGTGTGTTCATTAATTCTTCTTCTTCTCTCCTTATGCTAATTCTCCACAATTCTATGTGAGGTTAATTGTGTGCCTAGATCCTTAGCCTATTTATGAAATTCCTTATGCCATCAAGGCTTTCGAATTTCTACATAACATAAGGAACAAAGCCTTTGGGTCTCCCTCATCACACACACCAAAATTATGAAGGAGGACCTTCAGAGTTAAACATTTCAACATTCCCTCCCCCACCAAGCTTCGATCCGGGCCCTTGTTTCGATGTTACATACTTCCATAGGGTGTTGTTTTGCTACAGCAGGGTTATTTGAGGGCATGGAAGCACCAACAGCTCCACTTGAAGCACTTGGAGCACTGCCACCAACAGACAATGTAAAACTAGGAGGGGAGGGACCACCAATAGTGACATTCCTCCCTTTCTTTTGACCTTTGATAGTTGCCTTTAAAGATTGAGCCATCACTTTCTTGAATCCTTGAGCTAAATGAAAAATCAGTGCTGCTGTGTAAATAAAAACAGTCCCCTAGCTGCTAAATGCAACTAGAATCCACCTTCAATCCTTTCCTTGCACTATCAAACCCTTCACCTACAAAAAATTTCACCCTTAAGAGATCTCAAGCTTCAAATAAAGATGAAAAAAGGGGGAGGGGCCAGCATATTTAAGGCACATGCCCAAAATGTGCCCTGCACTTTTGGACAAATAAAGTGCGGACACGGCAACCCTTTACGCTGTGTCATGTATCTTAGCCTGTATGCGTGTCTTAATGATATTGGGAGGCTTTCTGTTGGTGCGCCATAGCTCATTTGATGTGCTTCACATTTGGAAATGGCTTATTGCAAGATAATTGTCGGTTTCTCTTCTAGGCTCTAGCATATTTTTTGAGGCACGTATACATCTTTGCTTGAACACCCTTGCTTTTTGGCATTTGGATGGCATCTTGGCATGGTTGACCATCATTTCTAGTAAAGCGCTCCCTTGATTTTCTCTCTTGGTACAAATATGGAGGTGACGTCCTAGCATGGTTGGTATATGGACATCCCTTGCTCTATTGTCTAATGGGGCCAACCCATAGTTTATTGCACATCTTTTGAGGACATGTCACTTAAAGAAGTCAAAGAAGGAAGGTGTACACTTTCGGCGAAAAATACTCTACATGCTGTAGAGCATTAAATGCGACGGCGGTCGCACTGTCCGCCGTTGGATCTTACTTCGGAAAGGATCCGACGGCGGACAGTGCGACCGCCGTCGCATTTAATGCTCTACAGCATGTAGAGTATTTGTCGCCGTACACTTTCTAGGTGGTTACTTGCACACTTCTCATGGATTATTGATGGGACATCTCACTAATAAAGATCACATGTGCTACTTTGGAGCCTTTGTTGATTTGTTGCCCATTGTCTATACATTATTGATGGGAAGTTTCCCTTGGAGTAGCCACACATGTGTCCTTGGGGCATCTTGGACTCGGTTCAAGCCATAGTTTAAGGAGACATTTCACTTGGAGAGCCACACATGCCCTTTTGAGGAGCATCTTCTCGGAGATGTCTACCTTCGGGAGACACTTTGCATAATCACTACATTAATTTATTCATGTTGATTTCACAACATAAGTTGGTTGTGTACTTGCATTATTTTATTGTGTAGCATGGAGAGAAAAATGGATCTAACCACTTTTTGGAGAGTTTGTTGAGTAAATTGTAAATTTAAAAGAGAATTGTTATTTTATAGTAAAAGAAGTTGAGCTGTCCTCTCTATATTGAGCATGGAGAGAAAAATGGATCTAACCACTTTTTGGAGAGTTTGTTGAGTAAATTGTAAATTTAAAAGAGAATTGTTATTTTATTGTAAAAGAAGTTGAGCTATCCTCTCTATATAACTTAAAGTGCAGCCCTTCCTCATTCATTTTCATGGTTGGATTTTCGGTGTTTCCTCTCCTTGGAGCTTAATGGATATATCTTTCTTGGAGCATATGTGAAGTGTAAGGGTCTTCTCATATCAATGTGTGGCTTATTGTTCTAGTGCTTTCAATTGTTGCATATGATTGTAGAGTTGCTAGTACTTGCTACTGATTAGTCATCGGTGAAGGATACATCTCATATTGGAAGGGTTTTGAGTGAGCAGTTTCTCCCTCTTCAACCCTTTGTTGTCTTGTCTATGGAATATTCTCTTACATCTAAATGAGTGGTTGTTAGACTAATACTCCATGGTAGGGCACACGTCACGTGACACTTTAAAGATTTGATGTGGCACTTTAAAGGCCCTCCTAGTATTCTTTGGTTTCATTTTCAACAATGTTAAGTTCTTCTTGTGGCATATTGAATCCCTTGTAGTCTTAACCCTTTATTAAATCGGCCTCTTGACTCCATTTGCCCTTGTTTGGGTTGTCACTAATCACTTGATCCTCCATCACCTTTTTGCTTTATTATGCTAAAACAATGTTTTGTTAAAGCTACTTATATCACCTTGTGCCTCATTGTCTAGCCTTGGTTATCCTATTTCCTTGGGATACCCCTTGAGTTGGAGGAGAGCCAGCCTAAAGTGTAGAGGATAAGTTGCTTAGGTACTTAGTTCCCTCTCAGGTTGTACCTTGTGGATTAAGGCTTCTATCATTAAGTGCCAATTGAAGAGGTAACATGGAGCAACCCAAAAGCTAACAAAGAACACTGATGCTCACCAAAACAATAAACGTGTGAAGCCATGTAGACCATAGGGTAGAACGAGTCTGTAGTTAATGTTAGGGCAAGTTTGCTCCTTTTGTTATTTTTTTAAAATCTGTTTTCATCTGGTAATAGTGCAGAATCAAACGAGTTTGAACTCTTGTGGACTTGTACTGGATATTTTGCAAGAAGTGGGAAATAAATGGCACCGATAGTGGGCTGCCATTTATCCTGTACTGGATATGAAATGTACAGTTAGTAATATATAATTCTGTTTATTTTTTAGAGTTTAATTTTATTTCAGTTATGGGTTTATGCCGGTAGATAAACTGGAGCCAGTATGGCCTACTACTGAGCAAAACTGCACCACTGGTATACCCACTGCTAGACCCCATTCAATAATCAGGTGTTCTACCCTAGTATTTATATGCTAGAAATTATGGGTACCAATTGGCACGAAATAACCGTCTGCAGGTTCCTTACATTTATAGGGGGTATGCACGCTCGTACTGGATATGCTACTCTGCACACATAGACATTGGGTTTCCCAAATCTATCCTGATTTTGAATTGGCAAAGTTCAAAGCTCAAATGTAACTCCGTACATATTATGCACCCGGCTATCACCATGGCTGCTTGTCGAGGACTACTGATTTTAGTAAAATTAAAATCTCATTGGACATAGATGAGTTAAAAGCTATGCCCTCAAGCCAATACCCAAATATGGGCTAAAAGCTATGCCCTCAAGCCAATACCCAAATATAATTGATCATAGTTTTTAGTACTTTAACAAGTTCTGTCAGGGGCATTTCCCACCGGAATGACCCGGGTTCGAGTCCCGGCATACGCGCTCCGCCCGATAGAAGGGGTATGATAAAGCGGAAAAGGGACCGTGTATGTGCACACTATTAGTTTCACAGCTTCTCTGTCTAAACAAAGGGCGTTTCAAGAAAAATAAAGAAAAAAAAGGGGGAGAGGAGGGGGGTGGCACTTCATTAGAAAAAGAAAAAAAGGTTTATCCTCCAGCTGGACTCCGTTACTGCTCCAACATCATGGGAACGAAATCAGTGATGGGAATGAGGTGAGATATGAGATTGGCAGAGCCACTGAATACAGTAATTGCATAGATACGTGTGGTCACTCTGAGCACTTAATGCTGGAGATGACTCTTCATAATTTAAGTTCAACACAGAAATTGATACTAAAATGATTACAGTGATATCAGCTTATATGATTTTATTTCACCATTGAAATCATCAGAAGCTTGAAATTATCCAAAAAACAGTAAATGAGGAATTACAACTCGCCTCTGTAATTGGTCCCAACGTAACCAACACGCATTGCCACCTTCCTCTTTGTAATGGATTTCCACCTGCTCTGATTATTTGAGGACTTGTCCGACTCTGCTTCGGCCAAATCTGGCTCTGCTTTAATACTAGTGCTAGTGCAGTTAACACAGATAGTCCAAGACGAGGTCTGTATGGTAGGAGAGATTTTGAAAAAGGGTAGAGGTCTGCCATTTTTTCGATGGTAGGAGAATTTGGAGGGGGAGAGCGGAAACCGAAGATGAACTGCAACCACTGCCATCGCCATGGCCATTGCAGAGTATGGAGGTTCCACAAGCGATAACAGATAATAATTATCCTTTAATCACCACCCTATTTACATGCTGTAGCTTGTTACCAACCAGGAGAAATCCTTCCCAGTCCAGAGGGAGTGGTTTTGTGTCGCTTTGATGAACTTCATGGCAATGCACATTTTCGCACGATATTTTTCGAAACAATTTTATGGGTTGGATTGTTCACATAGTATTTGTAGCGATTTGAGGAAGTTTATGTAAAATATACGCTTTTAAGTTAATCTTTGGAAAACCAAAATTCTAAGCATGGGATGAATTTGGTGTTATGATGTTTGGAGAAATTTCCAAAAACCCTTGGGAGCAGTATGGTGGAACTATCAGCATATTTACACAACAAAAGAGTTCTGCATAAATTTTATGTAATTAGTGTTACATCATCATAATGGAATTTAAAAGGAAAAGGTTGGGCATGTTCATGTGAAATTTCCAAAAACCCTTGGGAGCAGTATGGTGGAACTATCCGCATATTTACACAACAAAAGAGTTTTGCATAAATTTTATGAACAAGATGTTTAGTGTTTCATCATCATAATGGAATTTAAAAAGAAAAGGTTGGGCATGTTCATGTGATTTTAAATCAGTAAGATTGATTTTAATTTTAGTCATTTTAAAAAGATAAGTTAACTTTAAGTTTTAATGAATAATGGAATTTAAAAGAAAAAGGTTGAACATGTTCATGTAATTTTAAATCAGTAAAATTAATTTTAATTTTAGTTATTTTAAAAAGATAAATTAACTTAAAGTCTTAATGAATAGGGTCAGCTTTAATATAATGAATATCCATTATATTAATGATTAAACCAAGGTAAATGTAATCCTTATATAATTTTAATATAATAAGAATTTGTTAAAATTGGTACTTTGGTTAAAAAACAAAAGTTATAATTTTGAATAATTTTGAATGTCTAATAAATATTAAATATCCTAAATATAAATGAAAATATAACTATCAAATATATTAATGATGATAAGTTATAGGATAACTCTTAATAATTTAGAAAATATAATCTTATCCAACAATGTGTCTGAATGGTTATAATATTTTTACTTATATTAATCCTCATACAATATTCATGTTAACTAGCTTCATAAACACAAGGTACTCAATTTAAAGTGTTATTCTAAGGATCAATTGTTATGATACCACTTATTATTATCCAACTTATAAAAAACAACACAAGAAAATTTTGAGTGTGTTAAATATACATTGAAAGCATGTGTTTTAAATACAACAATTATGATTAGGTAGTGTGAAAGTCTTCCCAAAACTACAAAGTGGTAGTGCCTTACAAGGCCCAGCCTACCAAAAGCACTGTTGAAATAACCTCGACATAATGTAAACATGCAACCTTGGCTACTAGCATGGAAATCATTTGCCCTTCCTAAGCCTTCTCTTAGATGGGAAGAAGGGCATTGCCTCCATCTCCATTGTTAAATACTCGAACGACATTCAAGGGTGAGGAAGTCTTCCTTTTATGGATGAGCCAAGTTGTCAACAAGAATTAAAACTATTACTATCGAACTCAAAGTACCAATCAAAATATCCAACTTTGAGATTGAGTGAACAACCTCAATAACTAATTGGACCTCTTACTCTTTTGACCAATCAACAACATTTGGAGGGGCGATACTACTCCATTTCAAAATACCCAATCCACCAAAACACCACCGTCAACATCACTCAAACACCAAATCCCAACCTTCTCACTAAGCACAAAATTCCCTAAATTATATGTACTAAACACCATAATTGGCTAAGAATCGTTGCATTGTACCTTAAAATCTCTAAACATCATCAGAACCTCCTTTAAAACTTTTGCAAGAAAAGTTTGGGCACAATGTGCAACCACAACCGATAGCAATGACATTTAACACATCAAAACAAAATCTTTTCATAGTCAATTATCTATCAATGTGTCGTATCCCCCCAATAATCTCCATTGATTCAAATAAGCCTTCCCCAACATCCATTTCTACTAGAACTCGAGCCACCCTCCATATTGGACCAATCTTAAAAGATGTGTCCAGATCCATTGTTTTTCCTAATGAATCGACTATCGACCACCTAAATCAAGGGTTTGGCGCAATAGATCTAACCCATACACATTGCTAGTGTTATAATCTAGAAAATCCCCACCATAGATTATCAATCCCACAAGCTCTTCAGTCCCTTAAAGATAAGTCAAGCAAGACTTGAAAACATTACTCTGAGATAGCTATTGCCTATAGAGTTTTTTTGTATCAAATATACCCAAAGATAAATATCCTTGTTGAATAGGGCAAAGAGCTATTCTCTAGTCAAGAGGTTCAACAAAGAAGAAAACTCCATAAAGTCTTCAAGGACATTCTAGATCAAAGAAGGAAATAATATCAAGCCTTCTAAGAAATCTTTAGTGTGTTGTCTATGTACTTAAAGTAGCACACGCCTTGGTGAAAAACGTAGCACTAGAAAATATTACTCCAAAGAATGAACAAGAGAGCATTGGGTTTAAAAACTAGAAAAACCTAAGGAAAAAAGTAAAAATATTTAAATATATCCAAGGAACCCTAGAAAATAATAAAACACTAAAAGATGAGTTTCACACTTATAACCTCATAAAAGATGATAATAAAAACCAACCAAACGTTGAAGTCAACTTTGAAAGAGATGATCCAAACAAACTTCCAAATTAACTACTTACCGATTGTATTGATCAATACTTGTTTATAGTTTCTTGGGACTTTATCCTAGAGTTTCATGAGGTGCAATGAGTGATAATATGTATATACAAAGGTAAATGCAGTCATTATTGTAAACATGGAAATGTAATTTAGGCAGGTTGTATTGATCAATACTTGTTTATAGTTTCTTGAGACTTTATCCTAGAGTTTCATGAGGTGCAATGAGTGATAATATGTATATGCAAAGGTAAATGAAGTCATTATTGTAAACATGGAAATATAATTTAAGTAGGTAGAGGTATTGGAGCTATTTGGAGGTTCTCCTAATTTATTAAAAATTATTCTGCAATTCATATCTATTATCTTTTGGAAATTGTCATCCATGCTTGCATCTTGTTTACATTGTGTGTATTCTAGTTTATCATTTTATAATAAAAAAATGTACATGACATTTTATTCTAGAGCGATAATCCTCAATTTTTCTTTTTCAAAACAATCATGATACCATTTTTACTATAACTTTTTGTTAAGAAAGTAGAATTCCATAGGACTTTTGGAGTTGAAAAGAAAAAAACAACAAACTATCTCTAATACAACTTCCAAAATCTAATTTTGCTATAACTTTAAATTTACAAGATGTACATGTTAAGGTTTGTATTTCACTTGATGCCCTCTTTATTTGCAATCACCACATGGTTTTAAAGCTTTACTCCAAAAAGTTATAAAAAGAAAAAGTTTAAATAAATAAATAAATTCAATACTAAGAGAATGTGCTAGGATTGAATCGAAAGTACACTAGAGATATAGAAGTCCAAGCATGAACACACAACACGTGAGATGCACAAATGCATGTAACACCATGATTTTGACCATGTTTGCATTAAATGTATATGATGTAAATATTGTATTTAATCATGGTGTGGAGCTAAAGGCAAAAGCCCCACCATCAATTTAGCGTTTTATGTTTCAACGATTAAAAATCGTTGTCGATGATATTTTGTGCTAGCTGACACGTTATAATTTTGGACATCATATAAATATGCAATTTAATTAAAAACTCACAACCAACTATGTCAATGCAACAATAATGAGATGGGGGCATGATTTCCTAAAGATAGGGGGGGGCAAGGGGGGGGGGATTCAAACCCTTGGACCAATGGGGAANTGGACCAATGGGGAAAAACCAAATGTCAAAGGGAGAACCCATCAAACTGTCAACTACTTTTCTTATCCTATTCACCCAATCATTTATTACTGCCAAAAGATGGTTGAGTTGGTTATTGCATGGGATGGACAAGGTATGGCCGTCCAAATTCGAACGAGAGAAGCCATCAGTTTTTGGGAAACGCGATTTTGATTTATGGGGCAAGTTATTGCCCAAAAATGATGCCCATTCCCTCATGCATTGAGGTTGTTGTCTTTCCCCATGTTTTTGTCGCTCCTAGCATTCTGCGTTCACGTTTTTCATCTTCCTCACCATTTTCTTTGATTCATGTGAGCTCTCTTAGGCAGCTAGAGATTCCTGTGTGTATCCATCCACAATTTTGGTTGTTTACCACATCTTTCCCAAGGATGGGAGGTCGTTTTTGTAATGCCCAGGGATTGGGTTGTCTTCCTCACGTTTTTCTCATTTTCCTCAAGTTGGAAATTCGTTTTGATAATGCCAGCGAGTGGAAGAAGAGACCCACGAATTTTGGGTGTTGTTGAGTCTGTTTTGGCCACGTTAGGGCCATAAACGACTCTGGAAATCAAATTGCACAGGCCGAGCTGTTTTACTCAATTGCCATTCCCAATTTTGACCTCTGTGATGTTTTCCTTCAATACCAGAACTGTAATTGTTGTGTGTACATCTTTGTTTGGTCTCTGAACCGGTTTGGGAGTGGAAATGGGGTCTGAACTAGCTTGATAAAACTAGTGTGAGAAGGAACCTCACAAACAGATCTAGGGGATTGGTTTTCTTCTTTGCACACCCTGAATAGCACTGGAAAGGAAGGCATAGCCTGAGGGACTCTGTAGCAGAGAAGAGGATGCTCCTTGTGTTGGGTGTGTAGATGTTTTAAAGGTCAGGCTAGATCTGGTGCAGGTGTCCATAGCTCTATGGTTGAGCTCACTAGCTTAGCAGTCAGCCTTTCCAGCTCCTTTGTAGCCTGATAAACCCAACTGTGTGGGCTTGGCCAAATTTTGATAAATCTTTGGTTATGTGTGAGTCTGCTAGTGTTCCCTTACTCCTTGTGGAAATCATGCCCAGCTCAAGGGTGACAATGTTGCTGAGAGATTGATGAGCACACTGGCCTATGGTTGGGTGGAACGTTGCAGTGATGTAGCTGATTACGAGACAAGCTTCTTTCAAGATAAGTATTCTTGTCTATTTGATCTTTACAACTGTATATGTGTTTATGAATTAATATGAACATGTTAAATGATGTGAATGAATGGATTTTGTTTTCATTGTGTGTTAATAATTTATGCATCTATGTATGTTTAAGTTCAATGCATTTTATATTTACGTAAATGGGGCTAGCTTCCCAAATTAGATCGCATCATGGTCGCGCTCCCTCTCGGGTAGACAGGAGGGGATGTGACAATGCACATTATAAAAAGGTATGGTAGCCGCAAAAGTACACCAAGGTAGTGAACATAGGCTTAAAACATTTGTATTAAAGCATTTTAATAATTAAAAAAATATTTATGAATTAGATTTGAGTTAAATCTATACACAATTGTAATATGACATCCTCTCCATAATGATTATGGGTCTAGGGTGCACTTCCCAAAATAGTTATTGAATTTGCATATCAAAGTTGACTAGGTTGATTTTAACCATAACCTAGTATTGCAACAAATAATAACCTTGGTCATAATTAATGCTTAACTAACTACATTATTGACAGAATATTACAACAATATTTCCAACAACATGGAGGCCTTCTCTCTTTCACCAATGACCAAATAAATGATTCACAATACCAATTGTTATTCACATGCCTAATTGGAATTTGGTGCTTAAAATTTCTCTGAAAGAATGGAGACACTTGGCCTGTTACCAAGTATTTGACCCCAAGTCAATTTATGCAGCCTATGGCTAAGGCACCTAGTCTGTTACCATGATATCACTATAAGCCCTAGACTGGGTCTGGGCATGTGAAACACTATGACCCTCGATCTATGGGCTTTGTGGTCTTCTCCAAAGCTTAGCTACCCTTGGTTAAGACACCTAATACCCAATCTTGGTGTCACACGGAGTGTGAGATAAAAGCATTAGTAATTCTCTTTGTTTATGATGATGTACTTTGAGTTGGGATGAAAGACCACCTTGACAACTTGTTTTGACCACAAGGGCACTTGAAGAAGGCTAAAGTAAAAGTAAAAAATACATAAATACCCTAAGTACCTCTAAGGAGTCCAAATGAAAGTTCAAAAAGACCTTTAGCACCACTAAAGATAAAAGTCAAAGCAATAAAAGAATAAAAGAATATTATTTTGTTCTTTTGAGTTTTGGTCCACTTACAGGTGACTCAAAGGATATAAAAGAAGATCAATCCATTTCATTTTCACACACACCTGCTCATTATCTACAGTTGCTCCAAAGAAGACTTTTGTTGGTGTTTTTGAAAAGAAGACTTTTTATGGTTATGCCCTAGCATGGAGGATTCTAGCTAGGGCACCCATTCTTATTGCAGCAAACCCTAACCTAGGGTTTCACTCACGAAGAAGAACAACAACCTTCTCCCCTTCTACATGTGCTAAGACTTTCGTTGGTGTTTTTAAAAGAAGACTTTTTAATGGAGGATTCTATCTAGGGCACCCATTCTTATTGCAGCAAACCCTAACCTAGGGTTTCACTCACCAAGAAGAACAACAAACTTCTCTCCTTCTACACGTGCTAGGGTTTCACCCTAGCCCTCTTCTATTCACGGGCAGCTCTTAGATTTCACGGGTTGCCCACAAACTTCATAGGCAGCCCCTCCTACTCCTCCGTCATCCCTTCTATCTCTCACAGGCACCTACAACAGGCCCTAACGAGGCTCAAGGCAGCCTACTAATGCCTCCGAGTACCCACAGCAGCCCTAACAAGCCTTGGGCAGTCCTGGGCAGGCCTCGAGCGAGCAAACATAAGTCTACCAAACCTCCGAGCAACATCAGAGAAACCCGACAGGGCTCAAGCAGTAGCAGCAGAAGCCCAACAAGGCTCGAGTAACAACAGAGGGATCTAGGCAAGGCTTGAGCAACAGCTATGAGATCCAGGCAAGCAAGAAATAGGTCCGAGCAAGGATAAATTAGGTTCAGGCAAGAAAGAGAGAACCCAGGCAAGAAGCCATACATTCGGGCAAGCAATTGAGACATCCGGGTAGCCATAGATCTGGTCATCTTGATCTAGGGCAGCAGAAAAAGAATTAGGGCAGCAAGCCCTAATTTGAATTTTTTGTGAAAAAACATTTTTTGTGAATTTTGGATATATGGCTCAAACCCATTAGGGTTTGAGGATTTTTTTGAAGAACTCAAGTCATCTCATTTAAGAGATGAATTACTAATGTTTTTGGGGTTTTTTTCAGTTAAAGGTTTCCCCAATGAAAAACTCTTGTGTTCAATGTTTTGATGTGTTAATATTTCTATTGCACTTGTCTTTTGTTATCTCATAGTCTACAAAATTTTAAAGTATTCGTGCTAATGCTAAAAATTCAACAATATAGTCATTATCTAAAATACTTTTCAATAGAAAAAATGACACCAATAAACTAAGCACAACCCTTCTTGCCTATATTTATAGTTACACGATTGCAATAGGTAGAGTATTTGAGCAGAGATTTCAACGACTATCATTTTTGGAGTATAAATATTGAGACATCCTTTTGTTAATTTGTCATTGCAATGGTTTGTCTTGAACACCCATGCTTTTTCCCTTGTGTTTGGCATTTTCATTAATATAACTATCAACTATATTTACACTAATAGGTGTTTATATCTTAGAATTTGGGGTGGACTAGCATCTATACTTTTTCTAGATTACACAAAGATGAGACAAGTGTACTTTCCAAATTGATTTTATGGCAACATGCCAATAAATTTTCTAGTTGCGCCATGCACAAATATGAAGAAACATTCCTTTGATTTCCTCACAAACTTTTACTTTAAAAAACAATATGAAAATGAGACGAATTGGACTAAGCCTTCAAAAGCTATGATTTATGGTATGTGAAAATATTTCATCGACTTATCTCCACATTGGTTTATACCATTTGGCACGTTCGGTGTTGCAATCTTTCAAAACCCATGCAATATATAATTGGGAAACCAAAGTTAATGGGGTTGAAATTTGTCCAATGTTGCAACCCTCGATGGACCTCGCAATTTCAAGGTTATAGACCTCACATGACACCAAAATAGAAGCTCACAATCATTAACTATCACACAAAGCATCACATTACCATGGCAGTTCCCATGTTATTATCATTAACCTTCATGGCCTTGTGCATCCCATGAATTCGACCTCAAATCTTTGATCAAACAGGGCCTGACGCAATAAAGGAGAATAACCAACAAAGCGAACAATTTGGACTTTTTGCTCTTAGTTTTCTAATAAAGGTAAAATGAAAGAACATAGGTCAAACAGTTATGTACTCAATACCATTTAGAAAATGTTTTCGCGAAAGCAAGAAGAAATGGAACAATGCAATGATTAAAAGGATTTCTCAGAAAATTTGGGACTTTGTGCTCGATCTAACTCTACCCAAGGTTGCACCCCGTTATGTTAAATTAAAAGAAACATCTCTAATTCAAAACATAAAAGAGATTTTTAACAATGCGTCATTGCATTCTTTCATGCTTGACAAACAAATCTGCAATCAACTTCAAGGCAATCTTGCATATATTACATTAATTGACATTGAATATAAATAGTGTGGTTCTGGTACCCAAAACAACAATTTCTCTATTGCAGGTTTCTATGGCATTCACGTAACATGCCTTTAGCTCACCTTTGAGACAAAAGTCATATACCAACATTGAAATTTGTCATGTAAATAAAAAACGAAAAGAAGGAACTTTGAACTATGCTTTTAACATAAGAAATAATGAGCTTTTCAGCAATCTAAGAAAAAATTGACAGCTTGAAGATGCCTGAAAGTTGAAACTCAACCAGCAGTGACATCTCACCACTCGATTCTTAGCAGTTTTGCATTGTACTCTGATAAATAATCCTGGTAAGTAAAAACGAGGATCTGAAATTTCATCCTTAATTAACAGAGCAGATAAGGTGTTCAATAAGCTGGAACGAGAGTTATAATATTGATATGAAGATCAGAGCGGACTGTTTATAAGTGACTAGAAAATTCAAACACTAGGGAGGACACCGGAGAGAGCTGTTTATAAGTGACTAGCAAATTCAAAAACTAGGGAGGACACTGGAAGTAATTCTAATTTGTCTAGATCCACTACAGATTGGTTGAAAGTTGACAAAACCACTTGCAAGAATTTCTGCATGAGGGCAAATGGCCGTTGGTCGAAATCAGATATAATTAAATTCACCATCGCATTTAAGGAAAAAATAATGAAAAACAAAGGAATGCTTGGGTAATATTTGCTAAATAAAAATAATCAGCTTCCAATATAAGTCGAATCAACAGCTTCTGTATTCTGATAAATAATCCTGGTAAGTAAAAACGAGGATCTGAAATTTCATCCTTAATTAACAGAGCAGATAAGGTGTCCAATAAGCTGGAACGAAAGTTTTAATATTTAAATGAAGATCAGAGCGGACTATTTATAAGTGACTAGAAAATTCAAACACTCGGGAGGACACCGTAGAGAACTGTTTACAAGTGACTAGCAAATTCAAAAACTAGGGAGGACACTGGAAGTAATTCTAATTTGTCTAGACCCACTACAGATTGGGTGAAAGTTGACAAAACCACTTGCAAGAATTTCTGCATGAGGGCAAATGGCAGTTGGTTGAAATCAGATATAATTAAATTTACCATCGCATTTAAGGAAAAAATAATGAAAAACAACAAAGGAATGCTTGGGTAATATTTGCTAAATAAAAATAATCAGCTTCCAATATAAGTCAAATCAACAGCAGAATGGAAGTATTCCAACAAATCAATTTCAGACTTATCAATGGTTGACAATAAGCAATTTGCTAAAATGTCAGATGTACTAGATATATGTGACCATGCCTCTCAATATCTCATCAACCAACTGGAAAATGCGTAGGAAGATTACCTTTTTTCCAGAATAGATAATTTGAAGACACCAAAAACCAGGCAATGGATACATATAAATAATCATGGTTTCCTATTATGGCTTCTTTAAAACATGACTTTGGAAAGCATTTTTGAATGATGATGCAGAATTTTGTATACTTAAGCATGCGATCGACACCAATATGGATTTAATCAAAAGAGAAGCCATCAATAACAACCAATAATCTGCCAACGACACCTCTTAAACAAACAACCTTGAAAGTGCCATATTGCTTGGGCACGTAAGCATAAAAGAGTCTTCCACTACTTTCATGCACGGAAGGTACACTTGGGCAATTATAATATACATAAAGCTCGGATGAGCATTGCAGGTCTTTTGATTCTTGTCTCCTGAACTGCTATCTTGCTCACAGGATAAGTTTTCAGCTTATTACATACAAATCTCCCTTTTGCAACAAGTGATAACCTCGTTGGCTTAGGCTATTTTCTGAAAACAAACGATATTTAGCAAGATCAATACAATCCCCAAAGTACCTTCCTGCTCCAGAATCAAGGAGAGAACAATCCTTTGTCAACTTCTTTTGGACTTCACTGGAGTTACTGGAGATTCCCCAGATTCAGACACTGGATTCTGTGCAGAAAAAAATGATACAGAAATCACCATGCATCAAGACAACGTCATAGAAAAAACTTCTGCTTACCTTTCTTATTTATAACAAATTTATCCATTTGATTGTTTAGTTGAAAAACCTTCACCACAGAAAATGTGGAACAAAGCCAAAAGTGGTGAAAAGAGAGATTAGACTTCATTAGACAAGAAAAAACAAACCTTTGCTTGTAAAACTTTTTGACTCTCACTAAAATACTGATTTGGATGGTTGATCCCTGTGTCACATGAACATGCATGAAGAGCTTCAAAGGTCAATGTGCACGCCAGCTGCAAAATATGACACCAAACAAATCAATAAAAATATATCAGAGAAAAATTTATGAGCAAATATCACAGTTGTCGTATGCCCAAGTAGAGGACTCTATAAATATCACTAACCTCTTTATCAATCAACAAAAATCCCCCTACTAAAGAAGGATTCTCCGTAAACATTTAAAAAGAAGAAGAAAAAAACATTTGAATTGCAACTTCCAGTAGCTAAGTTCAGGTTATTCTCTCCACATTGCATCACAATTTGCTGCCACCCAGATATAGGGCCTTACGTACAAGTAACTCAAGGCATGTGGGGACAGATTTGGAGAACAGGAAAGGGGAGATTTAGAGATTACAATCATCCCAAACATTTGTAAAACTGTTATCATTATTATTGAACCCAAGGGATTAAAGACATATTTGGTTGTTAATGCATACAGTATTAAAATGTGGAAACCCCATCTTATGGAGCTACTGTGATTTCATGATGCCTGAAACATCAAAGCTGGTGCTTTTTAGACAATAAATATAAGACTTCCAGTAAACTCCCAAATAATATTCCATTTGAGCTTTCTATAGTTGCAATTCCAATGAAATCCAAAGTACAGTCCATAGGCCTTAAAATGCATCACTTTGAACTTCTCTATTGCCAGTATAACAATTAAGGTCAACAATTCCATCAAAAACTTGAAATGAGCAAAACAATCTCGAGAATTTTCTTTTGCTGTGGCACATCCAGTATTTCAACATATTTGTACCCTTTCAGAATGTTAAAATGGATCGTCTTTGGCAAGCAATTTTGTTTCTACAACAACAGAAAAATAATATTTCAAATAAAGATGTATCCTAGATATTTTATTCTATATCGTCTAAAAGAACTTAAACTGCAGAAACCAATAATGTTTGAATCCAGAATTCATGTTTTTTTTTGCACAAGTTCAAACTCCAAAAAAAAAATAGCAAACAGGTCACTTAGAAGGTAGGTTTACTGATAAATAATGATGCATCTTGTTGCAAACATTCCTATGCCCTTGGCAGCAAATGCCCAAGTGTCAGCCGTAGTATATGATGGTAAGTGGACTGATAAATAATGATGCCTCTTGTGGCAGATACTTCTATGCCCATGGCAGAAAATGCCCTAGTGTCAGATGTAGTATATGAAGCAACCACAATATTAAAAAAGTGAGGGGGCAGCACTAATTTGTATTGAAATAAGGCCTAGAACTGCTTGCATAATTTAGATTTGAAATTGAAAAGAAAGGCAACATCAAAAATACAATAAAGAGAAATCTAAGAGGAAAAACCAGCCATACTGAACTAGCAAGGTCAACCTCTCATTGACGACGAACATGCCATGACTGCCAGACAATCTAGCATGTGCTCACCCCACATTCATATGGCCACCAATGTCCTTGCTTGTTAGCAGGTGCTGCAGGCTTGTTACTTTTGAGGCTAGTTGGCAGCCCCAACAAGACATATCACCTTTGATAAACAGATAAATTTAAACATGACAAACCATAGAGGAGAACATTGTTGAGCTTTTAAGGGGGCTGCAATTGGGATTATTTTGTGACCTTTAATGACATGGATGTTCAGCAGGTACTTCTGCTTCTAGAATCATTACAAAGTCCCCAAGGAAGCTAGGATGGAACTCATTCAATATACATGGAGAGCAGTGAAGTAAGAAAGATTACAAAGCACTTTTGTATTTCCATGGTTATATTTACGTGTATCACTATCTCTTGCAATTAGTCTATGAGTATGGATAGCAAACAGCATGACGATCAATGGATTTTCCTGTTTGCATAAGATCAACATAAAGATAAATTATGACATTAGAGTCCCTCAACCACTAACATGAAGACATCTATTTGCAACTAGTTATGATGCAACTCCCAAGTCTAGATGCCACTAGATATTCAGATGAGTTCCTGTCAGAATAATGTGCCAGAAAAGGATAGCTAACAAAACTCTTGCAATTAATCCATGGATCGTACACAGCATGTTGATCATTGGATTTTCCTGTTTGCATATGATCAACATAAAGATAAATTACGACATTGGAGTCCCTCAACCACTGACATGTAGACATCTATTTGCAACCATGTATGATGCAATTCCCAAGTCTAGATGCCACTACATATTCAGATGGGTTCCTGTCAGAATAATGTGCCAGGAAAGGATAACTAACAAAACTGTAGCCTTGAAACAAGTTGTTGGGAAGAATGCAGCATGAGGAAGCCAAGCATTTCTCCTGCAGCCAGGGTTTACCTTAACTGACGCCAATCTCCTTCACTGCTGAACCTTCTTGCCACCATGGTTTGCTTTGTAGCCTATATACTCAACAACATGGAATGATATACTCAATGTTGTTGAGTATATTGGCTAGTTCCTATGATAGATAAAATAAGATTATTAATGTCCAACAAATGACTAAAAGAATGTCAAGGAAGGACTGCCCAATAGATAAGTGGCAATACATTGTGGTAGTGCGAAGACAAGACTGGATGGATGAAAAACAGAAAAAAATATTTCCAGTGATAAGAAATTTACTAATGTAACAAATTCCATCTCTAAATTTCATCACCTGTCCTTTTTAATCTGGTGTGGTAGAGAGAACAGATATTACTAAAGTAGTAAAAATTTAAAAATATATTAGAATAATTTCTAAATTATTTGCAGTAAGCCAAGACAACATTCTTTATATTGTTCAGATAGACAAAACCCTGAGAATGCAAAGAAATGGTAGGATACAAAATGCATTATACTTTGCATCAAAAGCAAACATCAGCAAAAGTATATCATAAAAGGAGTTTACCTATATGAAACTACAGAGCCTATGTTTTCGCTGCACATTTGAACAAGCCCTTTGAAAGCAAGCTCCGTATGAAGTATAGCATCATAGGTCCATTCATAAAATGTAGAATAAAAAGACAATAGGCAATATATAGCATCATCGAGCCTCTACAAATGACCCAAAATTGTAAATCATATGTCCAAAAATGCTTCAGGCATGCTATTAAAGCCGGCCAAACCTGCGATAGCCATCTCATCAAAATTATATATGATTATTGGATAAGGATTAGAACAAAGAGTTAAAATATGGTAATTAAAATCGTGGTAGTTGCAAGTTGCAACCACTGGTAACAGAATTAGACCAAAGCTGGCTAAACTGGCTAGTCGGGTTGGTTCTGGGGTTTTTTTTATGGAACCGACCCCTCAAATAGGAAATGAACAGTTTTGGTCTGGACCAATCTGAAACTGTTTTGAACCGATCAAAACTGGTTGTTTCAAGCCAAAACCCGTTAGAACAAATCGGGTTGACCAATTTTGTACCAATGCACTTCTTTCACCCCCAAAAAAAAAATTCAAATGATTGTTTAGTTTGATTTGATTGTAGATTATAGTATGATTACTTCTGAACTTTGCAAGCCATTTAGTTGTATCTCGATTCAGATATGTATTCCACTCAGTACCATTTTGCTATATTCACCCTCACAGTGCTATATGTATGAGAAAACTTTTCATATTTGTGTCTAATATATATATATATTGTCAAAATTTGAATATTTTATGTATTTTTTGGTCAACCAGTTTTGTGTCCAGTTTTTCAGTCAACCAGTTCAATTACCGATCCAGTTCTGATAACATTGATTATAACCATGTTGTTAGACTGCTGTAGCTCTCTTTGTTCTATGATGTAACTCTTTGTTTCATGAAGTATAATATATGATGCATTCTTAAAAAATGGTATTAATATATTCTCAGTATTGACTTTCGTCTTCCTTTCTACTTTAAACAGCCAAGTGAGTGCAGACAAGCTCTTCCAAATCAAGGTCGGCACAAATATAACGTTATAGGTCTGTAGTGCAAAATGCAGAATTGAAGGCCAAAAAGCACTTTATAATCAAAGCACACCTCTATAAATACCCAAATAGTATATTACCCATCCTATAATGTTTTGAAGTCAAGTATAAGTCTCTGCCTTGTGACATGTTGATATAGCTGGTCAAATGTGCACTAGCTATCTCAAGGCAAATATATGTGATCTTGAGCCAAGGTATTGAAACAAGAAATACAATTGGGAAGCAGAGTGGTGTTGAGATCCCCCTTTGGAGCCTTCATCTCACTTTAAACAAACATTATAAATGGGGGCATGCCCCTTATAAGTAGAATACTAAAGTTCTATAATGCAGAACATAGACTCAAGTGCTGATAGGCAAAATATAAAAATGGCCAGTCTTTATAATATACTATTTATAATAGGCATCTCATGCAAAGCTGCAACCAGCCTTGATACTAATTTACTCGTAATTCATTGTAGGCCTTTGTCTTGTACATATTAATCAACGGGTCCAAAGTGCACTTGATATATCACACTACTACACCATTTGAGATCACACCTCTAAATAACATAAAAGGATAATATTTTGACAATAAAACAGTTCACATTGCGCCATATGGAACATTTTATCTTTTATAAATCCCTGAATATTGAAGAGAAGGTCATTGAGCATCTTGTGTACCTGGTAGTGACGTTCACGAGCTTTACGCAAGATTTCATCAACAGCAATACCATTAACTCCCATTTTTCCAAGAGCAGCCCGCAAGTTCTCCTCACTTTTTGAGAAAACAAAAAACGTTTAAGAACATAGACAAGAACTTATTCATCTAATGCTAGTTCTAGAGCCAAAAAATGGAATCGAGAAGATAACCTGAAATGTCGGTAAGGGCAACCATGGTGATCTCCTACACCAGGTGTTGACATAATTACTTTTTGACAAGAATAAGGACTATAATCCTGTATCAGTTAGAAAAATAATGTATTTAGGCTACTTATTGTACAATTACAAATTTGTACTTCCAAATATAAAAACTATATCTATAGCTAGAACCTTACTGTTCTCTTCCCCTCCTTCCCATAGTTGTGACGTATAGAATAGGTATATTCCTTATCAAATCTCTCCACACCCACCTGTCACAATAGACTATTAGTTTATATCGAGGCTTATGGCAATAAATTAATGCCATGATTTAACAAAGAGATGTACCACTGTAAGCCCAGAAACGTAACTTATAGTATATACACAGAAAGACATTACAAGCAATGTACCACAATAAACCTAAACCTAGAATTAGATAGACAAAAGCAAATGCAGAATCTACAATATATGAACTATTAAGCAAACCTGCTAAAATACAAATTCAGACAACAACCAATAGCTATTTAAGATAAAGTGTAGGGAGCATTAGCAAAAGTAAAAAGTCCTCTCATCATCAGCAATGCATGTGCATACCTGTATATGAAGGTAGAAAGAATACTTAATTGTACTATGGTAATCTGATTAGTAATAAAAGAGAAATGGAATATAATTAGTAATAACATGTAGAAATGGAATATGATTTGATCAAAATATGCAGATAAAGATTCTAGTCAATGACTAGCCCTCAGATTCAATTCAGCTACAGAAATCCATTATGCAGAGCTGTCCATTGGCCCCCTTCCTTTATTTTATTGCTGCAGAAGGACTTGGAAATTACTACAGATTGCTAGCATAAAGGGCAGATCAAGGGACTTCATCTCCTCCAAGGTTAGCCCTATCTCCAAAATTGACTCAACAATCAGTCTGTGATACCTAGAGTCAGAATACCTTTTATTTTGTGTTTGGGGCAAAGGTGAGAAACTATAAAACAGATTGCCAACAATGGGATCAGACAATATTTCCGATTGGCTTAATCCTAAGTGAAGAAAAATCATGAGTAAATCTATAGTCCATTATTTGCGAATCCCTGTCAAAGTCAATATTGCTACCAAGGACATGTGGGACTCCGTTGTTTAAAAACTGAAATAAAAGTTCACTATGGTTTCTTGCATCCTTGAAAACGGCAATTTTTACCAGTCATCTTGTTGGCTTCATGATGGGTGATACTACCTTAGAGTGGAAAGGACTCTGGAATCACTTATGACGGAAACTAGGAGGAAGAAATGGTCTCCCTTGGCTTTGCATATGTTTGGGTATTTACACCTAAAAATGGGTATGATGAACTATCTCATGAGGTAGCACTCACTGCTAGGTTAAAGATCCAAATCTTAGGCTCTATCAAGCGTCGAGAGGGATTAAATCTCTCGAGGTGCAAACCTCTTCTTAGGTATCCATTGGTTTGATTCAAACCAAAAGACATCTTTTTATTTAAAGTCCACATATAATATTTTTCTTATTAATAGTTAATATTATTTATGGCCTACATATAATATTTTTTATTATTTTTTATTTTGTTAGGAACGAACATTACAACATTTCCCCATACATGGTTTTAAAACTATATGCAAAGCCCTCCTACAACCATGGGTTGTTTAGGAGGCCTTGCACATGGTTTTAAAACCATTTGCAATGCCCTCCTAAACCATGTACAATAAAACCATGGGTTGTTTAGGAGGCCTTGCACATGGTTTTAAGGCCCTCCTAAATAGTAAACCAAGTGCAAGGCCCTCCTAAACCATGTACAATAAAACCATGGGTTGATGTGCAAGGCCCTCCTAAACCATGTACAATAAAACTATGGGTTGTTTAGAAGGCCTTGCACATGGTTTCAAAACCATGTGCAAGGCCAACCATGCACATAGTTTTAAAACCATGTGCAAAGCCAACATTTTTTTGCGGATAATTCAGTTTTTTTATTTTTTGTTATTTTGTTAGGTAGGATCATTACAACATCTCCCCCGTATTGTGTTTTTTTCCTGACTCACATTTTTTTTTAGGGATAATTAAATTTTTACTTTTTTATTGTTTTGTTAGGTAGGAAGATTACAACATCTCCCCCATATTAGGTTGTTTTTCTGGCCGACATTTATTTTGGCCTACAATTAAAAAAATTATTTTTTATTAATAAAAATAACGTTACGTAACGTTACAAGATCTCCCCCATACTGGGCTGTAGAGCGCCTCTCAGCGCAATGATCAGGAATTTCAATGGTAATGCAGCATGACAGTTTATTATCAACTATACAATTGAAACAGCTAAGCACAAGTTAAGAATTAGAATCCCAATCACTTTGGTAGATTTCAGAAATCATAGCTCCTTTGTTTTAAGTTTTAATAGCACTCACTGCTAGGTTGATGATCAGGGCTTTCAAATGTAATGCAGCATGGCAGTTTATTATCAAATATAGAATTGAAACAGCTAAGCACAATTAAAGGATTAGAATCCCAATCACTTTGGTAGATTTTGAAAATTATAGCTCCTTTATTTTAAGTTTTAATGAGAATTTGGATGACATGAATCATAACAGGTAGCCTACAGCCATATCTCATGAAATATTCAAGGCCTGCATAAATGATAAAGGTATGGACCAAGGAAATAGCAGCACTCCATGCTTCAAATAGCAGCTTTTGCATTAGGAATGATCCTTAGGTTGCCAAGGAAGGAGTTCAAAAAAGGATTGATTTCCTAATACGATATGTGGGATGTGTTGTCAATCAATTTGACAACTGATTAGGGTCAATTAATAATCATGGTATTGGCCCCCTGTTCTCTCTAAGGGGTTTTGTGTCTTCATATGTTAGTGTATTTGTCTTGTGTGCATTTGGCACATTCCTTGTTAATTTCAAATCTGTTTAAATTTATTTCCTAAAAAATAAGTCTCATGCGTTTCATAAATTTGTTTAGTTTAAAGCTTTAGTAGAAAAACAAAGTGGGCAAGTACTAAAGATATGAAGTTTAACAAAGGAGAATTTACCTCCAATAAATTTCAAATTTTAATCTCATAATGTTAGGAGACAGTTTAGTTGTTCATATACTCCACAGCAAAATAGAGTAGCTGAACCAAAAAATAAGGCCATCATTAAGATGGAAAGATGAATTTTGAAATGTAAAAAAGGTTGTCTCAGATATGGCATGAAACAATTCATAATTATGTTTATTGATCAATAGATGCTCAACACCTGAAAAGGCTTGGTCTGGTAGCAAGCATAGGAAAAGGTATCTACAGGTCTATGGTTGCACTGCTCATATGTCAAAAAACACACAAGTTTAATGACAAAAGCCAAAAAGGATGATTCTAGTTTATGATGAACAGTGTAAAACAAAGGAACTGTTTGATCTTGAAACAAAAAGGATTGTAATAAGAAGGCATATTGTTGGTGAAAGAAATGTGCAAGGGAATGTGATTGCTTGATTTGATGCAAAGACCAATATTGAAGAACAAATTGCATATCCACAGGTTGAAGATAGGCATACTGAAAACAAATAGCCAGAAACAAGTAAAATAGGTTGTCCCAGACATGGCTTGAAACAATTCATAATTACATTTATTGATCAATAGATGCTCAACACCTGAAAAGGTTTCATCTGGTAGCAAGCATAGGAAAAGGTATCTTCAGGTCTATGGTTGTACTGCTCATATGTCCAAAAAAACACAAGTTTAATGACAAAAGCCAAAAAGGATGATTCTAGTTTATGATGAACAGTGTAAAACAAAGGGACTCTTTGATCTTGAAACAAAAAGGATTGTAATAAGAAGGCATATTGTTGGTGAAAGAAACATGCAAGGGAACGTGATTGCTTGATTTGATGCAATGACCAATATTGAAGAACAAATTGCAGATCTACAGGTTGAAGACCAGCATACTGAAAACAAAAAGCCAGAAGCAAGTACAAGTGTCACCAAAAAGGCCAAAAGGCCACTGTCGTATTAGCAAACACTCGAAGAAACCAGTCTGATGAATTGCCCCAAATTGATGAAGAAAGTCTTGCAAGGAGATCTCGAAAATTCAAACAGGTAAAATTTGCCCTCGGGGCTTAAATATTAGATGATGAACCTGGCACATTTGAGTAAGTGTATGGTAACGCTGACATCGAGTGAGACACACAACAAAGGCACATAGCCCAGAGAATCAATCCTGAGACTTCATGCAGAAAGTTCAAAGCACTCAACCACTCAAGCAAGCCCACCTTTTGTATTAAAGCCTTGTACAGATTGTTTATATTAATAGTCAAAGGAGGCTTTAATTCAAAATAATATTTTCATTGAAACAGTAATGCTGACAATACATATTATGAGATTTCCCTGTAAAATTTATTGCTACATTATATTAAATATCTATGAAAGGGTGTTATAACTTATAATACAATCTTTTGTACATATAGAGCACCTCAAAATAGATATTCCACAACTCCCTCATTGGACATTACTCTACAACTCCCTCATTAGACATTAACAATTATTAAGCAGTAACATTTCCAACCAAAGTACCAAATGCTTTTACTTGTTTCTACATGCAAGATCTAGCATCCAAAAATAATCTCAATAATACTCACGATATTTAGACAAAACATTTCAATAGGACAACATCAAGAACCATAGTAACACTTTGTTTATAATGACTTTTAAATACAAGCTTCCTTCAACTCAAACAACCAACACTACTAGCAACAAGCCTAGAAGTCCTTTTCCTCTTCTGATGTCTTCACAAATCCTACAGTCCACAATTTCTTCAAAGCCAATATGGATCGTCATTATAAAAGTAAGGGTTGATGATTTGACTTGTATCAAATATTTCATGGACTGAAGCATTGTTGTTTATTAATAATGTGAAGCTAGCAAAATGAATCCTAAACAACAAAGGATGAGGATGAAGGGAAAATATTCAAGTATAAGGAGAGACAACAAGATCAAATCCCACCTTTTGAGAAAACTCTGCTCTCCAAAATGCCAGAGCATCCTCCAATTTCAAACCAACACCCTGCAACATACACCAACTAATCAGCATTTGTAAGTAAATAAATTTCAACAAGTTAATAGCAGTTTGCTTAATGTGAGTAGATTGATAGGTTCTCAGAGAAGAAAACATACACCAACTAATCAGCATTTATCTATAAAAAAATTTAACAAGCAATTGAAGTTTAAATAATGTCATAAGATAAGATAGGATAGTTTTATTAATGTCCAACAACATGACCACAAATAGTTCAAACAGACTGCAAAGTACATCATTGTAGAATACAAAGTGAGAGCGCAGAGCTTGTTCCTATAAAATATATAAAAGCAGAAAAGCAGAAAAGCAGATCTAAATTATGATAGATTTTATAAGATTTATAGTCTAGTACAATAAAACAAGAGAGTAGAATGATGATGAGAAAACATGCAAGCACTGCTGACAACCCAAGTCTAACTCCTCCAGAAAGGAGGGGGAGATGATGTCTCGTCTTAGGGACTTTGATCAACCACCCCCAATGCTCTCACTCCTAACATTTGAGGCCAAAGAAAAAAAACTAATGATAGATGAATGGTCAAAGGATATTTGGAAATGAGACATGTCTCATTGTCCAGATGGAGTATCCCCGTGCCAATCTAAAGGAAACCCCCTGTACACCCATGCTACATTAATTGTCTCAAGATCTAAGACTACACCCCCATAATGTCCAACAAGATGACCAGAAATAAGACAAAGGGACTACTAATTACAACGTGGAATATAAAGTGGAAGTGCAGAGGTTGCTCTTATAAAATATATAAAAGCAAAAATGTAGATATAAACTATGATAAACTAGATAAGGTTTGTATTCTAGTACAATGAAATGAAAGAATAGAACAATGATGTGAAAATATGCAAATACTATTGAGAACCCAAGAATAACTCCAGAAAGGAAGGGGGGATGATATCTCGCTTAAGGGGGGTTGATCAACCACCTCCAAGGCTCCCACTCCTAACATCTAAGGCCGAAGAGAAGAAACTAAGGATAGATGACTTATATGCATGTGAAACATGATCTGTATGGAGATCGAGGATGACAACCCCATAAGGGTCGTGCTTGTTGAGCCTAGATGGTATCCTTGGTCCTCATAAATCTTAGATTTGATAAAGTGCTATTTTATGCTTGCCTCTTGGTGTCTATCTCTGACCTAAGCAATAGAAAGAAAGAAGTAATCGCTCTGGAGGTGTCGAACTTGGGTCAAGGTGACTGAATAGACTGAAATCTAACACCAAGGACTTGTAGGCCTTTTGTAGAAATACAAATATCCAAGGCATAACTGCCTACAACACTTGCCAATTCAACCCTTTAAGCATTGGGAGGCCTACCTCCTACAAGTCCCATCTCTTCTACAGTTCACTCAACAACATCCAAGTTCTTCTATGTCAACCCCAAGACTTAACACAATTGTAGAATTCCTTGTCCACCTTTTGAATCTCCACTTGATGATTGACTTTGCATACTTGAGACATCCTCTTTATATAGTCAAAGCATCTTTCCTTTTCCTTCCTCTAAGGTGCCTCGCAATCCATTCCACGTCCAAAGTGGACCCAACGTGCAATCCACCCACCAACTATGGAACGCTCAATCCCTTGGGTCCACAGGAACAACTCATGAACTAAGGCATCCCAATCTCACATAAAGGAAACTTATGATGGTTCACAACTCCATCCAATGATCAATCAAGGGTCATCTAGCCTTGCAAACTACTACCACAACCTTTCGCACCTCCCTTGACTAGTCGAGAAAGGGTTATCATTGCCATCAACAAGTGAAGGTCATACATTGTCCCTCAACTCCATGAAGTGCCTTGCATAAAAGGTCATCGTAGGGTTTAGCCCCTCGAGAGGATACACCCAAGTAACCCAAAAATACTATTTAAAGATGTCCTCTCTAATATTCTTATTTAACTCCTACTTAGTTGATAAGAGTTGACCAAATCCATTAAGAGAATAACCTGAAAAATGGGGAGGCGGTCCATCGAGATACCAACTGACTAAAGTAGGCAAGTGGCCTCCGCAAACCAACAACAATCTCAACCATAAGCTTTGGAAGTGGCAATGGCCTCTAAAGAGATAGAAAGGTAAGGATAACAATCTCTAACAACTAATGAGTCAACATAGCACCAAACTAGGTGTAGAAGGGTGACCAATCCAAAAATGGTTTCAATCCTAAAGAGAAAGGTGCACCCTGCATGAATATTGGCATGTGGAATTGTCCTCTTGCATTTGACGATAAAGTCAAGCATGAGAACCTAAACTCTCTCTATCATGGCTCAATTTGACTTAGGTAGACTAGGTCCCCAAACCTCTGAACCATAGAGCTACAAGTCTAATAATGTTGTCCATGAGATACATTTTGGACTAGATGTCCTGAAAGCATGAATGCTCTAGAGGACCAAGGGAGCCACAACATTTGTTGATCTAATGTTGGAGGGATTTCCTCACATTCAATCTGGGACCAAAGATCAACCCCTAAGCATGCATTGGAATTGGTGATTTCAACCTCCACTCCTTGGAAGTAGAAATGGTACTTTGAGAGAACATTCTTCATCCAATTGAAGATCATTACATTGGTTTTACCAAGGTTGATTGTCAACTAATGGAGATCAAAAACACTAGCTAAAGCATCAAGTTGTCTTTGTAGCCCTTCTAAGGTGAAGGACATCAAGATAAAGTCATCGGCAAAAAGAAGAATGGAGATCAAAACCTTCTTCAATGGGGCAATTATTGGAATGCTAAACAACTTTTGGTTGCTTGCGTTTTAAGTTACTGAAAGACTAGGACGAGGGTAAGGAATTATTTGATAAAGATTCACAAATAATTGCAAAGGGTTTTGGTTATGGCATCTTCTTTATAGTGATATACAACTTAAATTAAACAATCAAATATTACTTTTAATCTAAACCAAGTACTCCAGACTATACCAAAAATTTGTGTTATATAACATAAAAATAATTTGGCAAATATTTAATTCATTTGTGTCAAACTAAAGCAAGGGACGTGCGACACAGCAAGATAACTTCAGTATGATCTCTATTGCATGGAAGATAAAAGCATGTTAGTGATGAAAACCAATCTTAGATTCTTAAGTATTGAAGTTGTGCCAAAAATATCATGCAATACTTCAGAAAGAGGTACATGCCTTCAGAAAGAGTCCTAATTGCATTCTTCCCCCATGCTTCAGATGATGGTCTTCTTTAAGCTGCATTAGCAAAAAAAAAAAATCGCCTTAGGAAAACCATAACAGCAGGAAGCACTTCAGCTCAGCCTTGAGCAAATGACAATCAAGTATTTCAGAATCTCTTACTGCAAATGGCACACAAGATCACCTTGAAAAACAAGTGGCGCATACAAAGAGGAAAGGAGCTATTTGCCAAGCTGTCTATGTCTTTTAGTGAAATCTCAGTATCATCTTTTGGCTGCAGTGAAAAGACTTAATGTTATGACATTCTGCTATTGAACGGTATGCTCATTTTAGAACATACAACTTTCCAGTATTGTACATGCTTCTCAAACATTAAAAATCCAAAATATAAACTCTGATCACCAACTCACCTTTGAGTAGTCAGGCCCCAAATACCATGTACCCAATGTCTCAACAATCTGAATAAAAAAGCATTAGAAGTAGAAGCCCACAGTAAGAATTGGACACACTAAGATATTGCCATTTAGAAGACGGAATAAAATTATTACTCTAAATATAAAATGGCAATAGCACGGTATTCAATACATACAGGTGTCAAGCGGTCTTTCTCTTTTTCAGCAATTGTTGAAGTCCATTTTCTGCAGCAGTTTTACAAAATATGATAATGAGTGACAGACAATAATGGAATATTACTAGAAAATTTCACCAAAATCCTCAAAAGCCAATTTTATGAAGCTGGAAAATTTTAACAAGAGGCCTATAAAATCAAATTATTGCACTATTACATTCATTCTCCAATATTTTAACTCCTACAAGAATTTTTCTATATCCTGACTTAGTCAAAAATCTAATATCATTAACACCTCAGCAGAGTTTCCTTACAGCTGAATTCCTGTTTTAGAAACAAGTCACAACATTAATTCGGATCTTGAAACAGGACTGCTATAAATCAATATTTCAGACGAAAACAGCAACAGATTGTGGATTTGTTAGTAGTCACAATAGCCAAAAAACTATACTCAGAAAAAAAAATAAGGGCTATTTTTTGCCACCGGGCTAATTTTCCATGTTTTTCTAAAATAATATTCACTATTTCCCTTTTTCTAAAAATTATTAGCCCAAATTCTATAGAAAAAAAATGTATTCTAAAAATTGCAAAATTTTCTATAAATTATATAAAATCCTTAGAAATTCAAATATTTTTACAAAAATACTGCCAAACATTTTTTAATTGGCAGTTTAAGAATTAGTAAGATTTGCCAAGGTTACTACACTATATGAGAACAGATCCTTTAAATTTTCCCTGACTATACTGCTATTTCATTTCAAGAACAAAATTAAAATTTAAGGATGTAGATAGCATCCAAACAAGAGACAATACCAGTAATTCCAAGTGCAAAGAAACCGAACGAATGAAAAAAGAAAAAAGAGTCATCTATTAAAATGGAAGTTCACTATAAATAGATTGTTATTTAAAAATATAATTTGTGAATAAAAAGCAGGACAAGAAGGCAACACCAGGGTCATACAGTAGTATGTGGTCAAGGAATAGCACAAAATTACCAATTGGCTTATATTACTACAATGAAGGCAGGCACAGATACAAAATTAAGATACCAACCAGACTCTGGAGAATACAGAATAAACTCAAAGGAATTCAGTCCAACAGGCCTACAAAGCATTTCAAGAGGACGAGTCACAAAATAAGAGTATTAACACCTCATCACTAAACAAAATTTGTGCACATTGCTTCAAGGATTTACTAGTCCCCTGAATAAAAGAAGCACAAAAAATTGTTACTCCACTATCTCAAGAATTTCAATGACATGCAAAGAGAAAGTGTCTTTTGAAAATCCCACCAAGGATGTATAATAGAAATATATGAATGTTGATGACTTGAATCTATTCTTTTGAATACCTATTCTCTTGAAAATTAATTTTGCACACAGTTTGTAATCAGAGTAGTTTTTAAGATAGACAAGATAAGATTAAGATAATTTTATTAACATCCCCACAGATGACAAGGAAAAGGTCAGTGGTATTAGAAAATACAATCAGTCATCCATGGACTAGGGGCGAGTCAAGTACACTACCGAAAACTAAAGAAAATGTAACATGGTAAAAGAGATACAAATGTCAATAACAAAAAAGAAGATCCTAATCTAGGTAAGACAAAAGTACAAAGCCCTAATAGGCACGAAGCTCTAGCTCAACCCAGAGATGGAAGTAGGGCAGGTGGAGGAAGAAGAGGCATCCCTGTAAGCCTCTATCACTGTGAAGGGACTGAATCAAAGCCTAATGACGTCCTCTAGGGAATGCATTGGGCCGAGGGGACCTAGCTAGGTGTTCCTGGGAGGAGCTCCAGAGTGAAAAGAACCACCTTTTGTAATATTTGATGGCATGGAGAAGAAACTTGTGATTGAAATCTGGTTGCTCAGTTGGACTTGCTGGGAAGTGTTCTGTAAGGAGTGGGTCTGGCTCTGAGGTCTCATAGATATGTAATGTCTACCGATCTGGACGAAGAATTCTGCTGTCTCCCATATCTGCCACCAACAGGATCCAAGATTGGGGACTCTGCCTGGCACTTACCACCTCTAGCAACCGAGATAGACTAAAAGATAAAACTATCGAGCCTAACAGTATTGGGTTTGGAGAGGCCACACAAAGTCCCCCATTTGTGGATAATCACCTCTAAGCATCTCTAATAAGGGTAGCAACAGTAAATCTCAAGAGAAGAACCTGAGTCCAGAACAAGCAATGGAACCTCCCCCTCATTATACTTTGAGGTATTTGAGCCAAAAACATCTACTTACGAAATATTTTTCCCACAAACATAAGCCTATGTTCCAGATTCTGATATATTTTTCTGTATGAGCCAAAATTCAGCACATCATAGAGCATACACTTATTCCAACATCAATAATGATACAATCTCTAACTTAAGAATGCTTGGAAAAATAAATACTTTTCGTTTTGATTGAATCAAATCAGAAACAACCTAAGAGGCTCTACCATTACTCGAATCAATCATCTAAGCATATCTTCATTAATTAAGCAAAACGAAAGTTTTAAACAAAACGGAGCATACAAGGAGGTAAGGAACTCTGGACAAAATAATCTAATAGAAATTTTCACTGTATACATTCGCTGATGTAAATACTAAGCACCACAAAACATAGTTCTTATATAGAATGGAGAATAAGTGAACACCTGTTTGTTAGAACAAGAGCTTTGGATAAACAACTTCTGAATTGAACAACCACAATTGCTGCAAGCTGAAATAACAAATACAATTTCAAATTCCATGAAATGTTTGAACTTTGAATTGTGAAGTTGACACTTATTTCACTTGTAAAATTGCAGAGAATTTAGGCAATAAAAGTTATCTTCAAGAGGTTGCATTTTAAAAGATATTTAAGCAATACCTGGCTCATGGGAACAAATGCATGGCCGTTTTGCAAGAATATTCTACGACCTGCAACAAGCTCAGGGACTTCCTCAAAGGGAACCTGTCTAATAGGAAGTCATAAGATAAGCTCAATAATCCCCATATAGAAATCAACTACTCCTAATGTGTAAAAGAAATTCAGTAAAAACTTCCTTCAAGTTGCTGTAACATTTACCAATCATTTTCAAGTAATAGAACAAATGGATGAAAAAATCACCTTATAGAAGATGCTGTCCACTGCAAACAATAAAAGGATTTGTCAGTATGAAATTCAGATTATAGTTGGCTAAATGATGAAATAGACAATGATCAACCTAGCATTTAACTCCAAAGCCCTGCAGCACATGCCTCTTTCTAACCACTCATAAAAGACCCCTCAACAGCCCTCTCTAGCAAATTACGTTTCAATTTTCTTCCTTTGGCCTTTCATAAGAATTACCTCCCCTATCATCCCAACTAATCCCCTTTGCATTACCTATAAAATTATAAGTAACTGTTGTCCATGTATTTTGCACAAAAATTGTGAGATGCTTTTATAAATTTTAGTTTTAAATTTTAAAAAGCAGATATTTGAGTAACAAATACTGTTTTTTATATTACAATCTATTGCTTCAATTTGTTAAATATTTAGGAGATTTTTATAGACATCTAGATTAATGCATTTCATTACTTTTTCCTCGTGTAATAAAACCATTCTTTTGCATAACAAAAATCAATATCTCAGTTGCAACTTCTAACTTAACAAGTTAAGATACTTAAGTGGGAAACAAAAAATTGTATGATCTGTCACACAAAACAGATCTGCAAAAGATCATACTGAAGACAAAAATCAATAGAACACGAAAGAGAAGGAGAACTGAGCAAAATGACCATGTCTTAGAATAGGCAGTCTTATATAGAGAACTGCATATACAATGCTCTGAAAGAGTCAAACTACAGCTAACTAATTCCAACAGCTAGTTAGCTAGCAACCTGTCTTCTTGGAGATTGCACACTGCTTTTATTATCCACCACTAGTTGAGTTTGATAGTGTACTTCCTGAGTTGAGAACGTGGATTCAAGAGCCAAAGAAAGAGGTGTGCCCTCCTCCTTTTGACCGTCCAAAGGTGCGCCCTCCTTGGGAGATGCACCTTGACCTGCATGATTGCCCAATTCCTCCCTGTTTAGTCCCAGAAATGTCACTACTTCTGTCAGCAGATGTGGAAAAGACCTACACGTTGAATCCTCAAAAAACCAGCGAGCTCGTGTTGGAGTGTGGCCTTGGTGACCTACTAGATAAGAAGTATGCTGGTGGTGCCGAGTGGAAATAGTGGGAGTGTCCAACAGCATGTGTTGGAGCAGAGGATGCTGGAAGTCAATTATGAACTCAGTGGGATGTGAGATGGTAACAAACTGTTCAAGCAAGGGAGGCTTATAGCTTTTGAGGCTATTGGCATTGACCACATCATGCATACCCAACTGAGGAGGAAAATCAAGATGATAGGCATCAGGGCCAATCTGTTGTAGAATAATATAGGGACCATAGCGGAGAGGTTTTAGCTTATGATGGCATTGGGACATGAAACTTTGGCATTCCACATAAAACCATACTTTATCTACAGGAGCAAAATTTTGAGGAGAGCGATGGGCATCATGGCACTCTTTAGAGCATTGTTGGGATGCTTTGAGAGCTGCAGAGACTTGGGCATGGCACTGGGCTAAGGATTGGAGGAAGGATAAGGCAGATTTATGTTCTTGGTGTTGATGGTGAGTGCCTAAAGGATGCAAGGTGAGAGGCAGCTCATAAGGGGCTAAAGGTTGATAACAAAAACTTGCTTCAAAGGGAAACAAACCAATGGAGGATGCACAGCACGATTATAACTATGCTAAATGATATGGAGAGATGCTTCCCACTGTTCGCATTTGGTGAACTAAATGTGGAGGGCATGCACAAGGCTACGGTTGACAACTTATGTTTGACCATCAGTTTGAGGATGAAAGGTAGTGGAATATTGAAGATGGCAACCAAGGAGATCCCACAAAGTTTTCCAGAAGGTGCTAAGAAAACGAGCATCACTATAAAAAATGATGTTGGTGGGTCAGCCAAAGTGAATCGAAACATGAGTAAAGAAGAGATCGGTTGTTTGAGAAATGGTAGTGGTTTTGCTACAAGGAAGAAAAGCAGCCATTTTAGAGAAACGACAGACTACCACCCAGATTGCTTCATGATTGCGAAGAGCCATGGGCAAGCCACTAATAAAATCCATGGAGATGGAGTCCCAAGGGCAAGAAGGAACAAGTAGGGGTTGATACAATCCATACTTCTGATTGGTAGGCTTATGTTAGCTACACAAAGAACAAGCACAAATGAAATTCTCCATTTTCCGTTTCATGGAAGGCCATAAAGTGGCGCTGGAAGTTATGGACAGTTTTCTTCACACCATAAGAGGACACATGAGCTTCTTTAGTTAACGTCAATCAATCATCTGTAGTAGCAACAGAACCGATTGAGCTTCTACAACCAATCATCCCTAACAATATAGTCCAAGAATGGCATTTGATTAACTAACGTAGGGTTGTGCACATCAGGCCAAATATCAACCAAGAAGGGATCAGAGGCATACAGAGGCTTCCAAATCTCATATGGAGCACAAGATACAGCCAACAACTGAAGTTCCTACACCGGAGGTCTACTCAATAGATCGGCCATATGATTGAAAGTGTCCTCGTATTTAATCACCAAATGAAATTTTTGAATATAGAAGGCCCATTTGAGGTGTCACTGCTCCTAAATCTTATTCTAGGAATTGAGAAAGATGAGAGGATGGCAATCGATATGCAACACTATCTCTCTACACAGAATGCAAGGGTGCCATTGCTTCAAGGCTTGGACCAAGCTAAAAAAACCTTTATCATAAGTGTTGTAATTGCGGTATAATATGCAACAAGGTGTCCTCCCTGCTTAAGAACTGTGCCAATGGCGTATTGAGAAGCATCAGTCTCAATTTCAAATAGCAACTGAAAATTTGGGAATTGAAGGGCCATAGCAAAGCAGAGAACATCCTTTAACGACAAAAATTGGTGGTGTGCCAAAGAGGTCCAGCTGAAGTTCCCAATCTCATATGGAGCACAAGATACAGCCAACAACTGATGTTCCCACACCGGTAGGTCTACTCAATAGATCGGCCATATGATTGAAAGTGTCCTTCTCGTATTTAATCACCAAATGAAATTTTTGAATATAGAAGGCCCATTTGAGGTGTCACTGCTCCTAAATCTTATTCTGGGAATTGAGAAAGATGAGAGGATGGCAATCGATATGCAGCACTATCTCTCTACACAGAATGTAAGGGTGCCATTGCTTCAAGGCTTGGACCAGGCAAAAAAAACCTTTATCATAAGTGTTGTAATTGCGGTATAATATGCAACAAGGTGTCCTCCCTGCTTAAGAACTGTGCCAATGGCATATTGAGAAGCATCTGTCTCAATTTCAAATAGCAACTGAAGATTTGGGAATTGAAGGGCCATAGCAAAGCAAAGAACATCCTTTAACGACTAAAATTGGTGGTGTGCCAAAGAGGTCCAGCTGAAGTGCAACTAATTAGAGAGCTAATGTAAGTGTCAGACCAACTGAGAGAAATTGGAGAAGAATTTGCAGTCAAAACTATTTCCACCCAAAAAAAATTTAAGGGCCAACGACAAGTTTACACGAGCCGTGGGTGAGATTGGAATTTGCTGAAGAATCCGATATGGATTCGACACAACCCAAAATTAGGAATTAGGGATTCAGAACCCTAACCCTAATTTTTTATAATATATATANAATGCTCCCTCAAGTAAATGCTCCTCATTAATTGACTTCTCAAAACATACTCAAGATTTATGCTCTAATGGAGATAGTTGCAGTCAACTTCACGTGGCCTGATCATCGAATCCTTGTGCTGCTAAATGCCATTCTTCGACTAGGTTATGTACATGAAGTAATTTGTATGACTATGCCAAGAGTTCTACTCATCTAAAGCAATGTTTGTTGATTGATAGTTATATATCCATTAAAACATCTAAGAAAATTTGTTATTCAACTACCAGGCATCGGTATAATAATATAATTATATTCCTCTTAATATCTTGAAAAATCTCGACCATTCCACCAAATTAGAAGCGTCCACTCGTTCATTCATTCGTCCACTCGCGTGTATACACACTTTTATATGATGGGCCAATCTGATGAACCAATTCTTCACAGTCACAACCAGGCTAACTAGCACAACCATCGTCATAAACTTCGATTATGTAGAGTAATTATTTAACAAAATAAACCTCGAAAAGTTGGCAATTCCTCTATGGGAACTGATTCCATAAATTTGGATACTGAATCCCTTTCCCTGAACCAAAACTTGAAGCCAAGGAAACAAATCCAAGGACAAAACCCACTGAATCTTCAAGAATCCGATCTGATTTCCCAATTCATTGTTTTCACTGCAATTCAAATACGAAGTAGGATCCTAGGTCGTTGAATCTAGTAACTTTGGCGAACGCTAATTGAGGAACATGTCATTGTCCTAGAGTCTAGACTTTGGTACAATCTAGACTCACCCCTTTAGTTGAGATGATAAAACCCAAATATGAAACTAAACTCCACCCAAAAGAAGATTTACGGCGCTTGACCTAAAAGTTATGTTCACATAGAAGCTAAAGGACAACGCAAACATGAAGCAAATGATCTTCTCGTGTCATGCTGAAGATCAAGATAACATCAAGATTAATGACTACAATCTTGCCAAGATGAGCCCTAAAACGATCATTAATAAATTGCATAAAAGTGATCGAGGCATTAGTAAGACCGACGGGCATGACCATCCACTCAAAGAGACCAAACTTGGTCTTAAAGGTTGTCTTCCAGGCGTCCCCATCATTCATACGAACTTGATGATAGCCCGATGCCAAATCCATTTTAGTAAAAAGCAAGCACCCTTCAATTGGTCCAATAGATCATCAATGAGTGGTAGCGAACAACAATTATTTGCAATGGCTTTATTGAGAGCATGATAGTCCATAACAAGGCGTCGTTCCTTGGCTTCCTTTTTGGGGATGATAAAGGCAAGAGAGGCACAAGGGGATGAGTTGGGTTGGATATGGCCGAAAATTAACAATTGCTAGAGCTAGCATTGAATTTCTTAGGCTTCATGAGGTGTCAATCGATAGGAGGGAGCATTTGGCAAGGTAGCACCAGGAATAAGATCAATAGAGTGCTAAATAGGGTGTAGTGGGGAAATCCCAGTAGGAGTAGCAATAACATCCTCAAAAGATTAGAGACACTCTGCCATATCAAAGGGAAGGTCTTAAGAGGGGGTGTCAAGCTTGAGGGACACACAAGACAAAGAGACAAGTGTTGATGCATAATAACGTGGCAAACAACAGCATTACCTATGAGTAAAGGAGGGGACATCAAGGAAAGAGGATGTGAGGACATAAGTGTGATCATCCTTCTAAAAATGATGATGGCGTTGATGAGCATGATATATCGCATTGAGTTGCTCCTAATAGGGTATGCCCAGCAGAAGGTCTACACAATCGAAAGGAACCACATCAAAAAGGTTGATGTCACAAAAGGGGTTGATAGCAAACATAAGAGCACAACGATGCATCACCATGATACAAGAGCCATTTTTCTGAACCCAACCCAACTGATATAGTGTTGGATGGGGAGCGATGGGTAGCGCAAGGCACTGGACCAAATCATGAGCCACCAAAATCTTTTGGCTACCATTTTCCATCATGAGAGTCGCAATAGCCTACTTAATTTGGCAGTTGTGCGTAAACAAGGAGGCCAAGGAAAAAGGCAAAGAGTCTTTGGTCATGAGGTCTAAAGAGGGATCAAGTTCGAAAGGATTATCCAAAGGAATTAACTCAAGCACAAGTGTGGGAGTATAGGTCTCGACAAGATCTACTAAAAGAGATTTAGAATCTTTAGAATTGCGAAGAGCACAACATTCGACAAACGAATGGAATTGGGATTTATGGAAGGAACACCATTTCCCTACTTTAGGAGTGGGAGAGGTAGAAGCAAGAGAGGAAGGCGCCGAGGAAGGACCTAGATATGACAAAGGAGAGCGGAGGCAAGGAAGTAAGCTTACATTCCACCGCCAAAGCTCGAAGAAAATCCTTATCCAAGGTAGAATTGTCAAATAAATCGATTTCCCTATGCAACATTAATAAAAGACCAACATTGAATTTAACAATGAGAACCTCTTTCGGCTCCTGAATCTATAGTTGAAGGCGAAGCTTGGTGACGAGATCACTACCCAACGAGTTGACACAGTTGTAACCAACGAGCAAGGAGGTGTTGCCAATATCCAAGAGGGTAGAAGCGTTTATAAACAGACTCACACAAGGCATCCCATGAATCCAAAGGAGAAGTCGTGGTTTGATCCTTCAATGCCAACACCAAAGAGAAGGATTCCATTTGAGTATAATACCAAGCTTGAGTGATGCATTAAGTTGCAAACTAGCAATGTAAAGCTTCTCGGTCTAATTCAGATTAGGACTGGTCTTGAAATACGTAGAAATACTAGGTATCCAAGAATTAATGGCTTCCCCATTCATCTGCCTTGAGAACTTAGGGAATTGATATTTGGTATCTAAATACAGAGGCGCGGGAAATCTACATTGCAACCGAATAAACTCATGAAGGGCAAGAGCTAAATCTTGAATGGGGTAGGAATGGCTAGAAATGGAATCCTAAGGTGTCGCTACGTGGAGACATGATATTCATATGTTGTACATCGAAAGCAAGCAAGAACACCACAAGAGTGCACCCTACGAGAATGGAAGCTCAAACCAATAGATGCTCTAAAGAGCGCAATGTGCAGATGAGAGGGGGGTGCAAAGCCAAAGTGCCTTTCTACAAACCAAATGCAACAAACAGACAACATTACGATGGCCCCTACACCCCTTGAAAGAGAAATGAAGAGCGACAATGGAGACATGAAAACCCTAGCATACTACATATGAGGAGAGGGAGACCACAGGTGCTCAAAGCACCTATCTAAAAGAGCACACTAGGAAAAGGAGGGAGGGTGAGATGGTCCCTAGTGCCTCTTTGTCCAAAAAAATTCTAGTCTCTGGCAGTGGAGGCCTTGGCAAACCCTAAAGCATTGCAAAGGAGGAGAATGAGAGCAAGTTTGCCCCTAGCGCCTCTCTAGGAAACCCTAGAAGTGGAGGGCTTTGAAACCCTAGCTAAGTGCCTGAGGGAAGGAGGGTGGATCCACCCCTAGCACCTACTTGATTAAATCACCAACTCTGACTCTCTAGAGTTGAGTGTAGAAAAAACATTTCAAATCTATGCTCTAAGACCATATGATCTGTCACACAAGATAGATCTGCAAAAGACCATACTAAATATTAGACAAAATCAATAGAACACAAGAGAGAGAGAGAGAACCAAGCAAAATAACCAATGTCTTATTCAAAATAGTAGGTAATCTTATATATAAAATTGCAATTACAATTGTCTGAAAGAGTCAAACTAAAATTAACTAATTCCAACAACTAGTTGGCTAGCATCCTAACTGTCTTCTTGGAGATTGCACCCCAGTGTTTTAAAACTCGGTCGAGTCAGCCGAATTGACCCCGAGCCGAGCCGAACCGGCCTTTAACTCGGGTCGAATGGCCAGTTCAGTACCGAACTGACCGAGTTGATATCAACTCGGCCCGGTTCAGTACCGAACAGGCCAACTCGACAAAGTTAAAGGTCAACTCGCCGAGTTGGAAATTTTTTTAATTAAAATTTAATAAAATTTACTAATTAACTAACCTAAATCTAGCCTAACCACTAACCTAATCCCTAACTACCGTAACACTTTAACTCCCTAACTTACTCGTGACTGTGGCTAATTTAGAAGTTAAAATTGTCACAAAGGAAGGGGATAAATTGGGCATACTGAAGATAGAGTTTACAGAACAGGAGATGAAGAGAGCAGTTTTCGAGGAAGGCTTAACTCTGTATCCAGGAGTGTAGAACATTGTAGTGCAGCTCTGTAATTCAGAAGATTGTAGAGAAGTGTCTTAGTGGTGAGCATTCCATTACCAACAGACTCACTTAATTGAACCTATAGTGTTTTTTTCCCAACGGGTTCTCCAATTAAAAAGATTTTGGTGTCCCGTGTTTTGTTTTTGTGGTTGTTGTTCTATCTCAAATGAGTTTGTAGTTATTGTTTTCATTTTCAAGTAAACAGATAAATTGCAGTAAGCAAAAACACAGCACATGTTATAATCATTAAAACTTGCTGAAGACCATGGTCTCCGTCTGATAGTTGAAGACTGAAGTGTTGGGCCGTGAGTGTTAACACTGAGTGTGGCTCAGTCCTTGCGTGGGCTTAACTTCAAACTTCAGTGCCTGGGTGGGTTTGTTCAAACTTTCATATATGTATTATGTATTTGCTGCTTGCAGCCTTGCACATTGGCACAGTACCCTTTGTGCAATTTTGATATGTTCACCCTTATATGGTATATATAATATATATGATTATACTTTGGATGTTTTGTCTCCTTGCACATTAGCACAGTACCCTTGTGCAATTTTGATATGTTCACCCTTATATGGTATATATATGATTATACTTTGGATGTTTTGTCTCTAATGCTTTGGAATGATGGATTATAATCTTTAAAATATATTTTTTCTATAAAATTTAAATACTTTATATGTTTTTTAGTAAACCGAGTCATTAAAATCAAACCGACCGAGTCATTGCCAAGTCATTGCCGACTCCGACTTCGAGTGGACCCTCAGTCGATTCCAAGTCCGAGTCCGAGTTTTAAAATATTGTTGCACCCTGCTTTTATTATCCACCACTAGCTAAGTCTGATGGTGCACCTTCTTGAGTTGAGAACATGAGTTGAGGAGCCAAAGAAGGAGATGCACCCTCCTCCATATAACTGTCCACAAGTGCGCCCTCCTTGGAAGGTGCACCTTGACCTACATGATCACCTATTGTAGCTTCAAAAATTTATATAGTAGGATTGATTATGGGGAGCAATGCTACAATTAAGCACACTTGAGACCGAAGTTGTATTGGGATGGATGACCTTCCCCGAAGTCCTAGTTACTCGATGCAAGTCTCATTGACGACAAATGATGTTATGTGATTCATTTCACTAGTTTCTATCCCTCTTCTTCACCATTGTGAACATCACTTCATTTGTCAAGAAGTTGTTGGACCTTCTTTGGGAAATTGGACACGTCCCAAGGCAAGTTGAAGGTTTGGACCTTTAGAAGCTCAAGCAAGGTTGAGATGAGGATCGTCAACAAGGAGGTCATCGACATGTGAGATGGTGTATAACAAGAATGTCGACAAGACATCCAACAACTAAAGAAGCATCAACAAAGTCTTCGTCAACAAATCATTCATCGACAAGCCACTTGCCAACAAGCAGCCCATCAACAACCCCTTTGTCAACAAGCCACTCATTGACAATGGAGACTCTACCTATCAATGCAACATTTTGTCAACAACTCCATTCATTTGTCAATGTGAACAACAATGCACTAGTCAATGTCTACCATGCAACACACAATTAACAATAAAACACAAGTGTGTTGTCGACGAGTAGAACTTTATAGGTAGTTCAACCATCAATAATTGATTCTTAAAAGGCAACTTATTTAAGGTGGCAACAACAGAGGTTAAGATTATGACTCTAGCTTGATGATTCCTTTGGTTCATGTGACAAAGTACAACAAGCGACTCCAATAAGTATCGTTTGGTACAATGCAATTAAACTACCCATAACTGATTTTAAGTTGACTATGTTACAGCTTGATTTAGCACTTAAGTGGAAAAGTCTCAATCCACTAGTGCTATCAAGAGAAACTTCAAAAAGAAACACCATTGTCACCACAGTGTTAATTTCTCATTTTTAGTCCAACGCTCAAAGGCCGAAGGAGGCTTCCCTATAAATTAGATTGGAATTGATTTGGAGAGAGAGAAAGAGAGAAATGTGATTAACTTGATTAAGATGCTTAAAGTGAGATTATAAAGTTATTTTCCAGATCAAGCAATCAACCATTAGATTTCACCATGATTAATAAATCAAACACTTCATTGATGTGAACAACATAAACCATGGTCAATAGCAATACTTGGTGAAAAGATGATAGTGAATCATAAAACTTGCATACCATTAAACAAAGTGTTTGAGCATTATACCACCTTAATACCATGGTCATACGCCTAAGACACATTTTCATTTATCTCATACTTATGTTATATGGTCCAAAACTAGGTTGTGTTGGTCAAGCAAGGTCTTTTTGGTGTTTTGGACTCAATAATGCACCCAAACGCCCACATTTGATCATTCCGGTTACACATGCGCCCTCATTTATGACAGTTTAGTCCTTGGTGCGCTCCCACTCCATAAAACAAGGAAACTGGTTGATCAAAGGCGCCCATGCATGGTATTTGGGTGTATTTGGCTCTTTTGGACCATTTATTGTTGCCTAGAGCCACTCCCACTCACCCATGCACTCCACCACGCCTACCCTACCTTCATTTATGTCCCAGCATGCTCCAGCCACTTTCACACAGGCATTTGTGACTGTTTGAGGTGGTTTGGGAGCTCATTGGTCCACATAAGGGGGTTTCAATGTCCAATCTAAGCATGCCACATGTATGCATCCAAATTGCCTCCAAAGGCTAATGATTTTCTCCTATTGTAATATAAACATGTTCCAGGCATATTTACATACTAGACAGTGATAATAAAGCCAGTTATTGGCACCATTCTTATGTGTTAATTTCAGTCTTTTCACTATTTTTCTGCATAATTTGTGAATATCTCGAGTTGTGAGGATTCCTTTAGCTCCTAGATCTTGTTGTGAATCGGATTTTCACACAAAGATATCCATCACTATAACATGAGATAACATTCACCAACCAAAATTAACAATGTAGAGCAACTTATTATTATTAGAGATTCGAGTTTATGCCTTGAATGAGGCCTTGCTTGAGAAAAATTTCTTTGAAACAAGGTGTCGCTCAAGTTAATTAAAACTTGACTTTCATTAGTCATGAAAGTCAGTTTGCTAAGTGTGACAATGTGGTCTTAGTTCAAATTTATTTGTCAATTACTCCAAGATAGTTAAGCAACAATAATTGTTCATCGGTGCATGATCTAAAAAAATGGCATAAGCATCAAGAGCATGTGCATTTAAAAGATAACTAGAAAATAAATCCATGCACAAATGATAATTTCCAAATTACTTGGCAATAATTATGTGAAATATGTCATTAGAATTTTAACCATAAACCAAGACGAATCTCAAAATTAGGAAGTTCAATGCTTAGCTAATATGTCCAAGAATATGTACAATGTCAAATCAGCAATAACCAAACTTAAAACATTTGTTTATCGTGTTCATTGATCTTTTAATAGGACAAAACATTAAGAAAATTTCCAGCACTTAGAAATTTCACTTTAGTCAACAATTTAGTATGTTTAAGAGGTCAGAATTGATCATTAATCAGAGTGTAATTTCCAGAATCACCAGATTGTTGTCCTAATGCAATTCCAGCCACGTAAACAACAATTAAACTCGACAATTTTCAGATCTAACCCAAAAATTTTAAGCCCAGAAGTCTGAAAAGTTATGCTAGATGTGGCATAAAATTATTTCCTAAATTAGTGTTATTACTGTTATAATTTGCAGAAATCAAAATAAGGTCATAACATAAGGTCATCTCAAGTGTAGCGCTCCATCTAAATGTGCCTAATAATCACCAAAGATACCAATCGAGTCATACCATGTGTGTCAATAAGATCTCTCTTAATGTAATAAAACTAACCATCATCAAAACTTAGGCAAATGTTCATCTAATATGACAATAATACACAAGATATAAGTTAGAAACACACTTTATCTAATAACTTGATGAAAATAATTTTACCATCTAAATTTAACATTAGTGTAACCCTTCAATCCTTTTACAAGAGTTAGTCTTAAGCCAACATGCATAGCTTAGCTTACTCAAGTCAAGTGAGGGTTTATGAAGTGGAGTACATACATAGGGAAGAAAGGGGGTCTTCGTGATCCTAAAAACATGAGGGCGTTGGTCTATCCTTAACATTCAAGAGTTGGGATTTTTTTGTTTATTCCATATGTGTGCCTAAGGATATGTTGTCATGGGTCATCCATCCCAATGCCTTCATATTGCGATCCCTTTATTTTCATTTTTTCATTGATATTTCATTTACTTGCATTTTATCTAGCCTTTTCGTTGGATTAGTCCCTTTTTCCTTTAAATATGGCTTAGACAACCTAGGATAAGGGAACCTGCCTTTTGCAATGGGGAGAATCTTCCATGATTGTTTCCATTTGCAATTTTGCATTTATTTTATTCAGCAAATGCTTTCTAGGAGAGTACAAGACTCTTTTGACTTTAGTTGAGGCATTCATACATTGGAGTAGTACTGAGACAATGTGTTATTACCAAAAATAGATCATTCACAAAGGGGAAATGGGAAGGAGATAAGTGAATTAGATAGCGAGATGAAAAATGGATAGAAAAAATATGATGAGATGGATGAAAACCACTTGAATTAGTTCACCAAAGTACATATCAACCTCATACTAACATACTTATTAAGCAAGAAGAATAACACTAAGGTTAAACTAATAGACGAGCAATAGTTTAAGCATATGAGTCAATCATAACGCATACATGTAACATATCATGCTAACATATTGTCATATCAAAAAACATGGTAAGAGTAAATGAAGGTTAGAAAACATAACATCACTAAAGGATCAAGCACTATTTCCCACTAGGTACATCAAAGTATATTGACCATCTAACAAGTCTAAAAAACCTCTAATCAATGATCAATGGTGGGACCACAAATCTCTGATTAAAGTCACCCCTGGTGAAAAGGGGGTAATAGACAGTAACTAGAAACTCCCACAAAGGAAGGATTCAATAGTAATCTAGTTGTGCAAATAACTTTACATTGGGACTCTATCCTTGTAATTATCTAGCTCTTTTTCCAAGAAAAACCTTATGGAGAACACAAGAGATGCTTCCCCATATTCATGGATAGTATTTTTAGTAACCGACCAGTGTCAACTAGTGCACCTCACCCAAGGGGATTCAAAACCAAACACCCGTCAGCATTGAACTAGCCAAATGCCCAACAACAATGGTGACAATTAATTGGGATAACTTCTTGGGCTTGTAATTACCTAGTTATGTTGTAACTACTTTGCAATAATAAATCTAGAGTTTCTATTCCCCTGAGCAATTTCTCCAATTCCATAACTCCATCTCTATATCTCCTTATATGTGATGTGTTTGTCGTTGACGTATAATGGTTAAATGAATTAATTTGATAGGTATTAAATTTCCATATCTTTAGCTTGCTCATGCAAAGGAGATCTTTATGCTTTCACCTTTGACAAGGTTTTCTCCAGAACAAAATTATGTATCCCTAGTATGGAATGGACTAACTAGAGCAACTCCACTCAATCCCATCATGATAGATGATCACCTGATGCAATGAGTGATAAGCGAACTATTCAAGTTCATGAGAAGATCACATTAGTGACTAATGCTCATGGGAGATGGGTCATAGTGAATGGCTTGAATATTAGATACTTCAAGTATCAATACTCAAAAAGGATGTTTCACATTGTAACCAATGTTTTAGAACTCTAAGTCAATCAAAGGTCAACTCAGACTCGAACTCGAAATCGGCAATGACTAGACCGATTTGAATTCAATGACTCAATTTACTCAAAAATACATAAAATATTCAATTTTTAAAGAAAACCAATACTTTAAGGATTCTAATCCATGATTCCAAAGCATTAGAGAAAAGATATCCAAAGTTTGCTTATGTATATACCATACAAGGGTGAATATATCAAAATGGCACTAAGTGTGCAGTGCAATAGTGCAACACATATCTAGAATAAAATATATAATCAATGAGACCTAAATGGCCTATTGAGCTCAAAAAACATGATACGATGCCACTACATCATACATCAATGATCATAAACCACACATGCCATTGATTAACATGATCAATCATCAAACTCATCACCGCTGCTAGAACTGAAAGTAGAAATAGAATCAAGACTAGCAATGGCATCATCATCTAGCTCAAGCTCAAACTCGTTAAGGTCATATATAACTATAGTAGTAGTAATAGTACTAGTTGAATGCCTAGAAACACGAGGTTTGGGTTCATCTTCTAGCATTAGGGGCAAGGTTAGATTTTAAGTTGTACAAAATGAGGAAACAGAGACGAATTTTCGATGAGTAAGAACATTTAAAAAAAAGTGTGAAACATAAATCATAAATCATACATGTTGGCAAATCATTACCTATATTGAAATCCTATTCATCAATAGCACCCTATGCCTCCCTCCTCTAGGCTCTAGCCCTTGCCTCTCCCTTGAATCTCAAAGTTGATCCTCCAAGGACACTAGTCAACAACTAAACACCCTACAATTTTGATGAAACTTCCTAATCCAATTGTTAAAATAAGGTAGAAAAAGCTTCCCATGTTTAATAAGTGATTTTGCATGAGTGAAGAGTACATTTTTATTAAGGTCATGGCAGAGGAGTTCAACAATAAACACCACCAACATCAAAGTATATAGACGAGTTGATGTGCTTGATTAGATGCCAATCCCATACCCTCGTACATGATAGAATTTGGTGGAAACTTTGAAATCTTGAAACCCTGAAACTATTAAGTCTATTGAATTCTGAATGGGATCTAAAATTCTACTTTTTGCAGATAATGTATGATGAGGTTGGAACCACTCTCAAACATCCTGAAACAATTAATGGTAATATTAAAATGTAAGTAAAAGGACAGAAAAAAGAAATATAAGGAGAATACTACTAAGTAATTGAATAGATCATATTATTTTATAGTCAACTTGACCAATTCTAGTCAAGTTGATCAGTTCAATAGCGAACCAACCGAGTCGAACACCAACTCGACCAGTTTGGTACCGAACCGAGCACCCAATCCGCTTCGAAGGCCAAGTCGACTTGATGCATGATCAACTCGACCAAGTCCAACTTGACCAAATTTTAAAACAATGGTTATAACCAATCTTGTAATTTCTACCTACCTTAAAGAGTGATTGCATATACAATATGATATCTTTAGTAGTCAATTAAGCAATTGTTTATTGCAACTACAATTTGAGTTGGCTATAGGGGTGTTTTGCTAGAGTTGACTATATTATTCTCAACTACACTCTTTTTAAATGATCGCTCAACCTTTTATTTTGTTATTATAAAGGATAGCTTCATAATAGGGTGACTTTCACTTCCCAAAGTATGGTGTTTAGTAGGTTGCATTCTTTGTTTTCAACTCTCACTAAAAATGAAGATGATTTAAGTGCAATTTATGTTAACTTGCATTTGAATTTTGGAATATGATATATAGCATTTTCTGTCAAATTGGCAGAAATGGATCTACAAGCAGTGCATTGTTAAATAATACAAAGCGATTGCTTCAAACAAAGAATGAAGTAAGAATATATAGATCCAAGGTTTTTGAAAAATTGAATTCAAGTACAAGGAGACCTTGTTTTTGGTTAACAATAAGGCTGATGGTTCTAGAGTTATTTCTCTGACAATTCCCATCTATAGCATCTATGCTATAATCCTTTCGCATTGACCAATCTAGATGTGTGGGGGATTCCACCCAACGAAGTGAAAGGCAACATATGACCATATCACATCACGTGCACTAAACAAAAGTCACCAATCTTGCCTTGAGGCTCAAAAACAATTTGCAATTCGTGATAAGGTCACGTAATATGCTAAAGGAAAAATCCACCTTGTTATTGAAAAGGGGCAATGAATTAAATGAAACAAATGCATTTAGCACAATGCAATTGTTACTTTCAATGACAGTAGATATTATTGATCAATGTTATCACAGTCCCCTAACTTAGTGATTAATGCGACCAAGTCAAACCCAAAACAAGTGACTCAATCAAGTCTATATCAAGCAACATGTTAACTTGTTGGTGGAAGCCAAGCTTTAAAAAACAAAGATAAAGAAAAAAAATTCCTAACCTACATAAACCGTAATTTTTCCTTAAATATAGGCCCCCCCTCTACTTGTTTAAACTTTACTCAACTATATAGTAATTAAGAAAACCTTGATTTGATCATTAATGGGTTTACCATTTGTGGTTAACGAGCCGATGGTTTTGGGTAACCCATGGTATAAGTATGTCATAATGCCTATTTAAAAGATTGAGTAACTCCATTGTTAAAGTCCTCAACAGGCCAATGTCGGCCATGGCTTGTTTGAACTAACCATGGCTTGGCCAAATTGGCCATGGATAATTCAAGATATCTTTTGTGGGTTGGTTTTTCTAGTAAAGGGTTTCTAGGGTAAATATTGGTCATTATTATGTGCATGCTTATGATTGTGTATTTTGCTTTCTCCACAATGCTTGGTTACTTTTTAATATTTATTTGTCTAGTCATGCTAAATTTTGATATGGTATCAAAACCATGTTTGGGCGGGTAAATATAGGGATGGATAAATCTCTCTCGCAAGAGAAGCCGTAGATCATTGACTTTGATGAAGAAAAATCACACAATGGACAGTGTATTATGAAGTACTCAATTAGGAGTGCTCAATTTGGCTCACTATATTTGGAGCAAGATGTTTGCGAGTAATGAAGCAAGTAGATGTATCACATGCTCGAGCATAAAATTGTAAGCATTTTTATGGAGTTGGATTTAATCGCACAAATAAATGCGCATACCGTTGTAATACCTATGTAGGCATGTTACCCCTGGCTTTATGATTCATCGATGTAAAGTCTATACATAGACTTAGGTGATGGGGGGGAGCGCATTGTATTCTTATATACCCGATTAAATATTTGAATGGTGTAAGTGTTTACCCCAAGTCAAGTATAGAGGGGATAATGTTATGTTAATCTTGACTCATTTATGGAGTAATTAAGATCAAAGTTACCAAAACCGAACTCGATCATGGAACTAACCAACCTCAAGAACCAAAATCCGATCAAAACCAAACAAAAACCGGAGAAGAACAAAAAAAAAATGGACCACAAAACCAATTGACCAAATTATACATAAAATTTTCAAAATGTGAAAAAAAATATAGATATTCATGGGCATCCATCAAAATTCAAACCATTATACACAGATATGCAAAGTTTCTCATGTATATAGCAAGTAAAAGTGCATACAACCAAAATAACACCAAGTGCAATCCATATTTGAAGCTAAGTACATTAATAAATAGCCTTTAAACTAGGGATTCTTTAAAAATTAGTTTTGAGGCCACCAACATCAAGGTACATAGAGGGGTTGATATGCTTGATAAATGCCAATCCCATGCCCTCATAGGACTCTAACCTAACTACCAAAAATTTAACTACAAAGATGGAGAAAAATTAAATCTATTTTTTTTGTTATTCATCTTATATATAGTGTCAAGGTTGATGGCTAGAGGTCATATGTAACTAAAAGCATGTTTCCTTTTCTTAGGCAGATGTTCGATTTTGAATCATGAAAGCAATCATATAAATTATGATCCCATGCATTTATATAGTGCGAACCTAAAATGACAGCCATTCAATCTTTGTCAAGATTTAGCAACTATATGTATAATATGATTTCAACATTTTCTCATGTACATTAATAAAAAGTCTTTGTGTTTACCAAAAGATATATATGTTTTTAACAAAAGGATGTATTATTAAATATATGTGTGCATTATATAATAATATGTGCATTTAATTAAAGCCATGAAAATTCTTTAGGGTCATTTTTGAGGTCTTATTGTGGAATGATGCTTGCATTATGGCCAAGATAAGTACCTCAATTGAGTCACATTCCCTCTACATCATCATAGTCCTCAAATATGGAATGTGATTTCTTGTCCATTGCTTCTAAATTCTTCAACAACAAAGAAGATATGAGTTCTGCACCCTAAATTCAAGCCTTCAAACAACAACTCCTTCCTTGTGTCGACACTCTCCAAGGGTCATTGTTGCAAAGGCAAGATTGGTAATTCTTCGAAACGCTCATCCATCAATTTGCTACCCATTCATGAGGCTCCCCAACATGTCCAATCTCACTCTGTGACAATAAGATCTAGTAAGGCCCCTCAAACAAATATACTTGTTGATCATAATTAATTCGCTTAGCTTTTTTTGGCTATCCAAATCTTTGTTGTGATTCCAAGTTGGACTAACAACCTTCCACCCCATCCTTCTTGTACTTAACTATATCAAGCAAAGTCCCTACCTCCCCTCAAGACATTGAGTGAGCTTTCTCGTGCTCGAGTAAAAGAACATTCCAGCAAAGACTTGATCAATAAGTATACAAATATTCACCTTATCCTGACACTTTTATAGAATGGACATACAAGAACTAGGGCGATTTTAAACCCCAAGTCATGCACAATGTAACTTTTGTGCTAGAGGGTTCATTTGTACCACTTTTGAAACAAGGGAAACCATGCTAGCAATACTCCACGAAGAAACCTAGTCGTGGAAATGTAATTCTCAACATAAAACAGTAGCACCAAAACTTTAGTCCAATAACTGCAAATTTGGCGTCTTTAATAGCTTCAAAGGCTTTCAATTTTCAAATCTTCTAGTTTACCATTGGGATAAAAAATCACTCCAAAGTATCAATCACTATCTTAGGATATTCTTAACTCAAAACTATTCCAAATTATGGATCAGAGATCTACACCAAAAATTGTATAGAAATGGATTTAAGGAAACAACACCAAGAAGAGCTAATCATAGAATTGGATGGAATTACTTGGAATCAAATTCTTGATTTGAAAACATGATCTTTTCGCAACAAACCTAGTCGTGGAAATGTAATTCTCAACATAAAACACTAGCACCAAAACTTTAGTCCAATAACTGCAAATTTGGCGTCTTTAATAGCTTCAAAGGCTTTCAATTTTCAAATCTTCTAGTTTACCATTGGGATAAATAATCACTCCAAAGTATCAATCACTATTTTAGGATATTCTTAACTCAACACTATTCCAAAATATGGATCAGAGATCTACACCAAAAATTGTATAGAAATGGATTTAAGGAAACAACACCAAGAAGAGCTAATCATTAGAATTGGATGGAATTACTTGGAATCAAATTCTTGATTTGAAAACATGATCTTTTTGCAACAAACATTGCCATTTATATGGTCACATAATCTCCTATTGTCCTTCTATCAAACCTCCTAAGCAATTCAAGGAGAGGAAAACCCTTCAAAGAAGAGAAGGAAATGAAAAATGGATTGGTTAATCCTTGAAAAGAAAATGTTAAAAAGGAAAATAATGAACCCTTGCCATCAATCAAAGAGAAACCAAGCATCAAAGAATCAAGGATCGGAGAAAGATCGAGAAAATACACCCATGGAGAAGGAGGACAAAACCATAAAATAAGAGACAAGTCATATAACTGCAAATGAAAAGATAAACCTAACTACAAAGAACAGCACAATAAAGGACGATTTTAAAGACAACTGAAGAAAACCAACTTCAGAAGAATCCAAAGAGGAAGAGGATCCAAATTTTACAAATTAATTACAGAAACCAATAAGATATAAATGAAGGAAAAGAGAATAAAAAGAATAGTAGGAAAAGAAAATACAGTCTACACCAAAAAAGCGTGGAACCAACTGTCTTGCATCTTATGCGGCATCATTGATGCACCCTTTTTTTATTAATAAAAAGGGTGCTGTTCAAAAAAATAACACATGTATATAATTACTTTGTGTGTGTTTATGCAACCCCACTGTCACAAACCAAAATTTCAAAAAGTTGCATTCTTGTAAGCACACCCACGAACCCTGCCAACTTAAGTGCGTTTGTGAGAATCTGTGTGTATAAATATCTTAGGAAATTCACTGACGAGCTAGTCAAAGTGTCCTAAACTGATCTTACCATTAGGAAGAGGTTGGTTAAGTGAGCGTGCAACTTGGCCCAACTTGTCTTTCACAGTCTGCCAAAGCAATGGAACAAGCAATAACTTAGTTTATAAATGCTTTAAGATAGATGCTTAACATAATGGTCTAAAAAATGATTTACCGTTAATGTTTTAACATTCAGTATCTCTGTTTAAGAAAATGAAAACAGAGTTATTTTTGGTATATTCACATATCCAATTGCTTTAGCAAAGAAAATGCCTGGATTGTTAGTGTTTTTTTTATCGCGGAATGTGTATTTACCATGGAAAGCAGAACATGTCAAACAACCATGCTTATTACTATTATTTATTTCTTCTATGCTATTAGACTGCAGGAAAATCAATCTTTTACAGTTTCTACTGGACAATATATTCATAACACATGACGTACTAAAACCTCATAAAATCCGGAGTTCCATTTCTGTGTGTATGGATGGTTACAAAAAACAAATATTGCAAAAGCTAATTACAAGTTCAAAATTTCCAATCGATACATACAACACTGACTGTGATTTTACCTCAAACTCTGCATTTGAAATTGCTCTGTAAGGAAGCTTACATTCTTCCATGAACATCCTCTGCAGAAGTGTAAACAAGTGAGAGGGACATCTTTCACTATGTCCAAATATTTCGGCATTAAAAGATTATGTAATGTTATTATTCTCCATATGAATATAAGAGTACCTGAGCTTCTGGGGTTTCCAGGCGAAAACGATAACGGAAAAGGGTAGTCTCCATCTGAAGGAACCATCTTCGAAGCTCTTCTCTGCAAAAAAGATTCAAAACATAAACAGAAAAAGTTATGTGAGATAATCTTAAACCAGAAAATACAAAAGACCAAATATCAATAAATCAAGATTCTGGGAATAATTTAAAAAAGAACACATGAATCCTTACGTTCTGCAGTATACCAAGCGCAACACAAAATGGGATATAATATCTTTGTTGGCCATGTCAGCTGCATTTGGAGTCCGCATGTGCTTTCTCCACAATTCTCTCGCCTGATAAACAGAAAATATTAAAAATCAATATCAACACAACTTGCTTTACAAACCTGATTGTTAGCAACTTATGCAAATCCTTAGCGACATAACATTGAAATTCAGGATTATAAGAATACCACGCCTTCCAGTTCTTCCGATTTTTTGCCACGCGACAATGCATCTTCGAGACCCTTGAGAACTACAATGGCCACAATAAAACTGCTTTAAGAACCCTGAAACCTGGAATATTTGAGATTCATTTAAAACTTAAAAGATCTCTGTCACGGCGGTTTTCTCTTTGTAAAAATTGCATATGCATTTGCAGGTAACCAGTCGTGACAATTAATATTACCTCTGGAAGTTTAAGGTCTCAATTATGAAAACATTGTAGGCAATCTAAACATAAATGAGGAAAAAATAATCCAGTAGGAGAGGGGGAAATCCTGTTTCTCTAAGGGGATGACTTTACAGTAAAGCATAGCAGTTGAAGGATGAATTCCTGTCATTTGAAGCAACTGAAAGATTGATTACCTCTGAGACGATCCACAGCAAATAGCTCGAAATCTTCGAGGCATACTTCAAGGGGCGGAGCCGACTGGTAGAATGAAAGCTTGTTGTACCTGTTATCGAGTCTAGATTTGTATTTTGAAGCACTGCCACTGCCAATGGCGGAGGCAGGCGAGTCGTCCGCTGAGTAACCTTTTCGACTAGAGCTCAGTATTTCCATCCTGGTCACTCCCTCGCCAAAGCAAACCAAATAATCCCTGGTCCTAAGTTTCCCGCAACATAAAAGTGATCGCAAGCAGAAGCGCGGGAGAATATGGTTCCCTATTTAACTTATTATTGTATTTTAACAAATAATTTTTTAATTAATGTCTATGCGGTAGGGCGTATTTTTAATGAAAAGGGGCGAGCATGTTCATCTCGTGTGTTAATCCATCTTTTGAACTTTAGTTATAGTTTAAACCATCGTTTTGTTAACACAAATTTTCCTCAGATTTTATGGATTGTATATCGTTAGGCCCTATTATATGTGTAGTGTGAGAATTATGTGGAAGAGAATTGGTGTGGATTGCTCATTCTCATTTTCTTGTAGCCTAGTTCATATTAAATTAGGTTTTTATTGTTTGTATTTATGTAATATTGTTGGGTGTTATAATATATGATCAAGTGTAAGTAAGGGCTGTGGGACTCGAAATAGAGGAGGTCGATCCGCTCTATGTCTCAGGTGAGCCCTACGTCTTTTTTATGGGATATTATCCTCTGTGAACCTAGCCTTGTCTAGTTCCTTCCCTCTTTCCCTCTCAATGACCTTAGCAAGCTCATAAGCAGGTCTTATCTCTCGATGGCAAGCTCATAAGCCAGCCTATTGAATGACCTTCCTTTCTCATGGTGGAAAACATATATCCATCTCGCTTGCCTAGCCGCGGGCAAACCTTTACATACGTTATTTATAAATCTTAGAGCACAGAATTGAAAATTTAATCTTGGGTCGAGCCGATCGATTCGCTCCTTTTTTAGAGTCTTTAGGAATCACTCTTATTACATATATAGAGAATATGAATGACACTTGTTGTTAGCTATAGATACAACTCTTTCACGATCCAACCAAGCAAGGAAACGTATTAACTATTGTCTCGGCCGAGCCCCGGATATAGAATTATGCTTGAGACCAAGAGCCTATACCTTTTTGTGTCTCTACAACAATTTACACACCTTAAGACCTAGACATCTGGTTCTCCCCATACTACTTGAATTAATGCTTTATGGGTTATGGTAAAAATGTTGAATTGTTTTTGTAATATTGTACAATAATGATGCACAAATATATGGTTTATACTTAATGTTTGAAAACATAAAATATGGTTTATACTTAATCTTTGAAAACATTGCTCGTGTTGGCTAGGCCTTTTATTTGTAAAATGTCTTATAAAGATTGTGCGATGTAAAAGTGTAATCAACAAGCACTTTTCAACGTATTGTTAATATCTTGGAATGGTTTAAGAACCATTTTTTTGTGTGTGAGCACTTTCTAACATCTTGTTAATATCTTGGAATGGTTTAAGAACCATTTTTTTTGTGTGTGAAGGAAAGCCTACATGATGTAATTGACCTCTCCTCTTTGTCAACAACCATTATCCAAGGTTAATATCATGTTTTTGTTTTTTCTATTAATGTTATATTCATTTTTATTAGTGTAAGTTATCCAGTGTCCAAATATGATGTAGTAACATGGATCAGTGCATGAAAGACTTTTTTTTGCAATGAGAAACAAATGTGTCAATGTTGGAATTCATATACAACATTTATTTATTTTATTTTACTTTTTTTAGAAAGATGTATTAAAGTTTTGAGGTTCGTTTACATATTTGCACAGATGGAACAACAATCATTTACTTACTCTTCTATTTTGATGCCGATGAACATAAAATGGCTAATGTCTCTTTCATTTCCATTGAACAAAGGCAAGCGTATTGTAATGAAAAGACTACATAGCATAGTGTTACTACTCATGTACAAAATTGTAATTTTTAGCATTTTCAAACTTAATCTCTACAATTATATATCCATGCAAAGATTGTGTCCACCATTGATCTTTTCTGGATCTATTTTAGAAATTAATGGAAATTGAAAAATGCAAATATGACAATTAAAATTTTAGAAGAAGCAAAGAATGGAAACAAAGAGAAAAAACAAGATGTCAAATCAACAAAAATGGAAGGTCGTTTAAAGCCCTATGTGGAGTCAGAGAAAGTAGTTTCACCTAAAGGTGAAGATGAAAAAGAAGAGGAAGCAAAGGCAACAACTAGAGATGATTGAAAGGAGAGGAAGAGGAGGCAATGCTAAATATTAAGAAGAAGAGGAAGAAGAGAAAGAAGCAAAAGTAGAGAGTGACTAAGAGGATCCTGAGAACGACTTATAGGAAGCATAGAAGGATAAGAAGGATGTGTGTGTCCCACAAGAAAAATCGATGTCTCTTTCTTTTGTCAAAGTTTTGAAGAAAAACCATCACCCCTCCCCACCACTCAAACGAGGAAGGAAATTTAGCCAGGAAAATCAAGGAAAAGAGTCATATTGGTTTTTTTCCTGACAATCTAACTCCCCAATATTGTTATTATGTATTGCTTTTATGCTTTAATATGTAGACGATTTGTTAGGATTTATCGATTTTCTTAAGAATTTGTAAGAAATTGTAGTGTCAAACGAAAGTGGTGGATTCACTCCTCCCAACACCTGAAGGGAGAGGAAGATTGGCCTACTAGTCATAATCTATTTTTGAAATTTGTATTTTCTAGCTACTTGGCTAGACCACAACCTTTTATATTAATAACAAATTACTCGTTTTTCTCAAAATAAATCCATGCAAAGATTGTAGAACCTTCATTTGTAGTACAGCATACGAGCATTTAGAGAAAATATATTTTTATAGAAGAAAAAATGATGGCCATGTTGTAAAGTGGTCAGTGTTTTTTTTCTGTATGCACTCTCTACAATTCCTTCCACTTGTTATGCATACTATATCAAGATAACTTGAAATAACTTGAAAATGATAATGGACATCGACATAGCACTAGAGTATTATAGTGCACAATATATGTGAACATGATAATTTCAATCTTTCAAAAAATAAATTATTACCACTTCAAGTTTATTACAAAGAGACTTGTGGAAGCACAATAGAGTTTAAAATTTTATGTGCGCTTGATTGCAAATTGTAGTTTTGATTCAAGACAAACAAACACATAGAAGCAATACAATTGTCGAGTTCAAGATTTGTATTTTTATGTGAAATGAAATTTACAAACATACTTTGCATAGTAAACATTAAGTTACAATCATATAAATATTTGTCCAAAGTGATTTACATTTTCAAAAAAACATGAAAATTGTGTTAAAGTAACATACATCGGCCAAAGTTAAAAGTTGAGGACTTTGAGTTGGAAGGGGCTTTAGCAAAGGAATGGGATTTCTTTCTAGAGAACCTCAACCATAGTGGAGTGTTCATGTCTACTGAAATGGATACATTGGTTTAATCATGGAATATTGTAGATGGATGAGTTACTGCCAAGCTTGCATATGAAGAAATTGTGGCTCAAAACCTTACAATGGATATCTCTTGGTGGTCTTCTTTCTTAAGGAAGTGGAACTGCCCACTGAAATTGAAGCTATTTATCTAGCTTTCATTAGGCAACAAAATCCTTACCTAGGATAATTATATGAACAGAGGTGGCCAAGGTCCAAATATATGTGCTTTATGTAGAAACAATAGTGAAACTGTTGACTATCTTCTTGTCCACTGTGGATTCACAAAGCATGCTTGGAGGGAGGTCAAGTATTCATTAAACAATTATGAGCATTGGATATCCATGCCATATGCAAACAGTTGGAAGGTATGGGTTGAATATCACAATAGTCTCCAAAAAGAGTTACCTACATATATAAGTTGGAACGTGTGGCTTCATAGAAACAGGGTTATTTTTCAAGATCACTCTCCAAATGTCCATGTTGTTGTTATGAATGTTTTGGGGGCTTATAAGGAAATTGTTTATGGTATTGTATCCCACAAATAGAGGTCAGTTAAAAGTCCTGAGTCGAATTTAGTTTACACCCTAGGATATCTCGATGGGGCTTGTCAAGGCTTTGAGGGGGTGTGTGGTGCTAGAGTGGTTTTCTTGTTGTCTAAGAGACACAGATTCCATATCAAGCTAGGTGCAAGTACATGTATCAACACTATAGTTGAGTTGTTAGCTTTGTGGGGTCTACTTTATTTTGCTCATTCCAAGGGGTCTTCCCATTTAGAGGTGCAGGGTGATTCAAAATCAATTATTGATTGGGTTTATGGGATATCAAGGTTGAATGTTCTTCATCAGATCTAGTGGTAGAGAAAGATTTGATCCCTTTGAGAATGCTTTTCTAACATGCATTTCTCTCATGTCTACAATGAGTTTGTTGACTCCCTTTCCAAAGAGGCACTAACTGTGCAGTCAGGCTCACTTGTCTTTAAAGAGTTGGACCATGGCACAGTGGTTTCTTGGGGCTCCTTGGCTACTTTATGAGATCTTCTCCTATTTTTTTTCATTTACTTGACCGAGTTTTAGCCTTTTTTCAATAAAGTTGCAACTAGTGGTCATATATAGCCGAGATGTGGTTAAGTTGGGGGGCTGGAATTGTTAGTTAATTTGTTACCTGGTTATAAACTTGTGTTTTCAAGGCTTCTTTTCTATGTAATATGTGGGGCAATGTTGGTTCTATTGTTTTTGGACTGCATTAGATGGATAGATTTTGTTGGTTTTTGTAACTGTTGATGAAGTATACTCATCTCTTGTAGATGAATTGTTTGTATATTCTGATATATTTTGATTACTAAGTAATAGCATATATATGTTTTTTTAGGAAAAAAAAGCAGGCATCATCCAAATTAAAGCTACAAGCAACTCATGCATACACACACACACAAACACTTTGGGTTTTCCCCATTTTCTATATGGCATATGCATTAACTGCAATTCCTTTCACTTATTGTGCATGCGTTCTACCCATTTTCGTGAAGCATGGCTCATATTCAATTGGATTTCCATTGTTCGCATTCTTGTAACATCGAGAAATAAAATCTATGTAATGTTTGAAAGAGCAATAAATTGTCTTGTATATGAAATAAAGTCGATTGAGCTTACAAAATCAATTGAAAGGATTCATGGGAGAATTCTTGGAAGCACGAAATCCATTATTGTATCAGTTGACATCTTCACCAATCCTCAAAGACTTTAACATAGGTGTATAGGTTTTCTTCGGGTAAAGCGAGAAGGAGAAGCAACACTTTGACTACAATGTCAAAGGATGTTATGCCAAACGTTCATTCACCCCTCCTAATGGCTTTAAGGTAGTTGTTGCAAAGGTCAGTGTCTTTGTTTGTGGTTAATTCATATACAAATGTCTTGTCTAAGTACTAAGTATTCTACAAAAGTTTTGAAAGTATCATTTACATGGCATAGTGTTTTAAATTGGATTGGTTTCTTTTGCAGAGCAATATGGGTATGGGATGATCAATACAATTTCATATATAACACGAACATTAAGGCTCTAGATGCAATTTGTACATAGATAAAGATAACAACAATTTTACGTAGCCCATTGATGATAGCAATTCCTGCCACTTTTTCCAACCATCCTTTATAATATGCCATTTCGGTTGGGGCCATGACAAGTGGTTAGGTGTATGCGTGGTGAAAACATTGAAGTGATTCCACAATGCTATATAACAATGATGCACAAATAAGGTTTATGTTTAATCTTAGAAAGTATAAAAGTGGTAGCTTGTGGCGGCTAGGCCCTTTCTTTTTAAAATGTCTCACAACAATTGTAACATATAAAAGTGTAATCTACAAGCACTTTCAAGCATATTGTCAATTTTCTTGGCATGGTTCCGGGTGCATTTTTATGTTAAGGAAGGCCTATTTGAGGTATTTGACCTCTCCTCTTTGTTCGAAACCATTATCTAAGTTTAATATATGTCTTTCTTTTTTGGTTAGTATTATATTATCTTTTATTAGTGTAAGCTATTTGATGTATGAGTATTATGTAGCGGTATGGAGTGGTACATAAAAGGCAATTTTTTTGCATTGGGAAGACATATACATATCGATGGTGGAGGTCATATACATAATTTATTTATTTTATTTTACTTCATTTTGAAATATGTATTGAATTTTGGAGGTTTGATCATTTACTTACTATTTTGTTTTGATGCTCACAAACATAAAATGGTTAATGTCTCTCTCTTTTCCATTTAAGGAAAAGGTCTTGTAATGAGGACTACATAGCATAGAGTTATTAGTCATGTACAAAAATTGCAATTTTTTGCATTTTTAAAATTAATCTTTGCATTGCATAATCCATGCAAAGATTGTACAATTTTCATTTGCACTACAATATATGACCATTTAGAGTATACATATTTTTATTGTACAAAAAGAGATGGCCATATTGTAAATTGGTTAGTATATTTTTTTCTCTTTTGTTTTCCCTTTCACTGGTTATGCATGCTACATTAAGAGAACTTGAAAATGAGAAAGGACATCAACATGGCACTAGAGCATAATAGTGCACAATGTGTGAACATGATTACTTTAATCATTCAAGAAATAAATTATTCCCACTTCAAGTTTATATAAGGAGTCTTGTGAAGCATAATAGAGTTTACAATTTTTTGCATACATTATTTCAAATTGTGGGTCTTAATCATGACACACATAGAAGCAAGCTTATTACTAGGTTAAGAAGGATTTTTTTTGTTTTTTGAAAGGAAATATGTAGACATACTTTCATTTAATCATTGAGTTACATTCATATGAATTTTTGTGCTTCCATTTTCGTATGAATTTTTTCCAATTCTTTTTATAGTTTTTTCTTATACTATGCTCCCTTAAAGAAAATCTAAATCCAACCTATTTAAATGTTTCAAAAATCAATAAAAAAATTATATAACGATCGACCAACATTTTAAAATAATTATAAATCGAAAAATTGTTGATTTTTCAAGTATTTTGAAAGAAAAATAATATTAACAACGCAAATTTGTAATCCATTGAGTGTTTTGAGTGAAAGGTGGACTTGGTTCAAATTAAAAATTCTAGAAATTCTTGAAAGATTTCAATTGACCTAATGAAGAAAAATTATATTTTAGGAGTTTAGATTTGCAATTGAAATCATGTCACATCAACCTCCATAATAGATGATTTTGTTAAGTTCTTTAAAGGTAGTTTGGATGGTTGTTGATGAAGGCCAAAACATTTATACCACAATGAATCTCTATCCCACTTAATATTTTAATCGTCCTTTTAAAGGGGTAGTGTGTCTTTTTAAGTATTTGCAAACCTAACCCTAAAGCTATTAACAACTTATTTCCAATAATACGGGAAATTTGAATTGAAGATTAGTCAATATGTTCAAATAAATCATATTTGTCCAATGAACTATATAGACTTAAATGAATGAAAGAAAGCTTGTTTCTTCATAACAACTGTAACACCCCAGTTTGATGCCCTGACTTTTATGCAAAATGTAAATGACGATGAAGCCATGAGTTGAACGCTTGTGATGTAAATGATTGGTTGTGGATGAGGAGAACGTTGCGAATAAGGGGAGCTATGAACCCATGACAGAGAAAATAGTAAGGAGATTTAAGTAACTTACGAACCCTATCCTTGTTAACTTAGGCTTTGGACCCCTTAAGTGTTTTATTAAAATTTTAATTAAAGAAAAACCTTATTTTATAAGACCTGGGTTATAGTGGTGCATGTCATGACATTATTTGAGTTACTAAGTGGGCTACATGGCCCACTGGACGTGGCACATTGTGCTCAAGCCTCATGCACTAAAAGCTCGATAACGAAATATTGGGGAGGGGGGGGATTCAAACAGTCTAGAGCTCCTTTTGGAAACTTTTGGATTGTACTTCTTAGGTTGTATTCCTTAGCTTGTTTAATACAAATCTATAAAAACTCCGGTTTTTGAAAAAACACAAATTATAATAAAAATGAAGCTCCAAGAAGATACATTGTCGTTTTGTAGATAACTTATTGTCCTTTCCTCTTTTAACCCCCTACTACAAAAGACACCAAATCAATAAAATTTGGCATAATGCTCAATACAATGGCCCAAACTCTAATATACCTCAACTTTTCATGGTTATGCTCCACAGTCTATAGTGGCAAACGTTAGAACACAGATCTAATATATGGGAAATAATGATCTATAATCATACAAACCAAGTGCCAAACCGAAATACATCCATAAAAAATGTCTATGTATTCTCACCATTAGAAATGTGAACACAAATACGAAATCGCAATCGCAATCCTTAGAACACTATTTAGGCTCACTAGTGGATTCTCTATAATTCTAGGGAAGGATCACCTAACCATCTCGATCTTCTTAGTAGCCATCCTATTTAATTTATGCTATTCTAACCGTTTATTTTCCTTGGGTGACTTCCTTCACAAATCTGATCATCATAACTTTCTCGATATCCTCGTGCCATAATTGTGATGATCATGTTTCTATTTCTTTTCTTTTTTTGTCGATTCAACCTTCGAAGAACTAGTCTCTCATCCAATGTTGAATCCTAATTAAAGTTCTTAAACTAGCTTCAAGTGTCCAAGGAAATGGGTCTTCAATCCTCCCTTTTGGCCCCAACTCCTTGATCTCATGCCTAATATGATTACCTAAATCCCCCATTTATAATACCAGCAAGAAAAACCCAAGAGAAAGATGAGAAGGCAAGGAAATATGGAGAAGATGAAAACCCCTTTCCTTTTTTCTTACTAAAGAAGGCTAATAACATTCACTTTGCAAGAAACACAACTATCAATAAGACCCTTGGGGTGGTGATTCCCGCATGAGTGGCATTAAAGAACCCTTGTCCCTATGCCATCCATTGATGACATGCTCATACAACAAATCCAATCCCACTTTAGACAAGTTAGCAAGCACATCCTCATCATGAGGGGGGTCATATACCAATCTTAGTTATCAATTCATCCATTCCATTAAATCAATTACATCCAAGATGGCCAAGGTCACCTTAATTAATAGTAACCTCTAAGGCAGACTCCCATTTCCCCACTTCTTCAAAGGATTCTTTTGAGAATAAGGATTGGGAAAAACTTGAAGTGGTCACAACGCTAGCCAATCATCTGCTTGGTCAGTTGTCCTCTAATGTGAATAAATCTACATGATTCAAAACGTTAAATAGTGTTTGAGCTTCATTCGGATTTGCTTTACATTTCCCATAATGAATAAATTTAATTTAGAATCACCTTCAATGATGATTTTCTCAAAGCCCCATCTTAGAGTTTCCATTACTCCTATTTACGCTTCAAGCTTGGCTTGGTTGTTTGGTCTTCTTCCCAAGAATATGAAGAACACATAACCGATTGTCCATTGTGATATTTGAGGAGTGCAACGGATCCTGTTTAGGGCTTTACCTAAGTTACCTTTTGATACCACATTCAAGTTAAATTTGATCAACTTTTTGGTGGTGGCTCCCATTTTTTTTATCATCCTTTTCTTTAAAGTTATGTCCATTGATGAGAGCTAGAGTCAAAGAGAAGCCCATGATATTGATCAATGACACTCCTGTTGATGTTTGAGCAAAATCGAAGATGCTTGAACTTTAAAACTTTTATTAATCAATTTCAACACATATGATTATCATAAATCGATCACATATAAATCAACCACATATATATCATGTTAGACACAATGGCGCACTGAGCGGGGGGGGGAGGCGCGGGGGTGAATAAGTGGGCCAACACTTTTTACAGTTTTAACTTCTTAAATACTTAACATGGATATCATTCAACAATTTCACTTCAATGCTTTCATCAATCATTAATCTATCATTATCATTCATCAAATTTAAACATGGCATTCATACTATCAAGTCACACCATCACAGACACATCACAGTATAAACTTTGTAATCTTTTTATATTAGATTCAAACGGCTACAACCGCAAGGTTTCATCAACTACAACTGATTAAGAAGCACCAACTTCTATTCCAAGACTCAGCTTGGTCTTTTCTTAGGTCCAACTAAGAAAAATAGTACAAGGCCCAGCATGTATTACATATAAATACTTGTCACATCACATATCATCTGCCACTTGTCAAATCCTCATTTAGTTATCAATCAATCATCTGTTCATCAACCTTTCCCATTCCAGTCACTCTATCATGTCATCCTGTAGTAGGTGTCATCAAACTTTGTTGTACTATTATGTCAACACCGTGTCCATTATCATGTCATTGTCAAGCTGCCTATTGAGACTTTCAAGTCTTCAAGAAATAGTGTTGCTTATGTCTTTTAAGTGTGCTCATGTCCTCAAGGTTATCTGATATCATTAAGGTATGCTCATACACAAGAAGTTATTTATAACTTGGTCACAAACCGGCTACATAGTCATTATTCAGTCCACACGGCAGAAGAAGCAACCAAGTCTTGAAAATTCACCCAAACCCTATCTCTGCTATCACGAATTTTTACTGCAGAAAATCAGAGATAAAATGAATGTCGTTGTTCGTTGTAAGAGAGAAGGAAAGATTTGGAAGGGTGTCTTCCCGTAGCAGCTTCAAAAAGATATCTTATTGAGTACCGAGGCAACCCACGAATTTTAGAGATCAATCTCGCTTGTTTTCTTCATCCTACAGGTGCATAAGACCATGAATTAGCTACTGCTGAATATACCCGAAACTCAGACCTTAGAGAGGTTCAAATTCGCTTGCTATGATTGCCTCAATAACCTATACATGAAAATCAGAGATAGATTGGAGGCTTACAACTTCACTGTGGCTGCTCCTGAAATTTCAGACCCAAAAAAATGACTTTGCTTCATCTTTACTGCTACTGCCTCAATGCACAGACCCGAAAATTCCTCAATAACGGTTGAATTTCCTCATAGTTGTCCTAATTTTTTTCACTTAAAAAGAAAATGTTGACTTCATATTTATACTGATTTTCCATCATTATTTTGAGTCAACATAAGAATTCATCGAATTTTTATTTAATAAATTAATTGTAATTTACTAGGCCGACTTTTGAATTCTTACTTAATCTTTGAGTCATTAGGGCTTGTGTTATTTTATAATTTTACTCGCATTTAGGGTTTGTTTTTATATATGTAAGTGATAAGGGCATCATTGCCATGTCTTCAACACTTTTGCATGCCATGCTTTGTCCTCAATGTCCTTTGCCATATCATCATTTCAGCCTTTGTGTTGTCATTAATTCTTTCATGCTTGCCTGGTCATTGATCATGTACTACATGTCACCACTTCAGCCTTTGTCATTAATGTGTTGTCATCAATGACAACTATGCTCTTCAATCTCCCCCTTTGTCATTGATGGCAACCTAAAATTTCTCTCCCCCTTTGACATTAATGACAAAGAGTTGCTAGACTATGCTTGGTCCTCAACTGTTCCATCTTGTCTTATCAAGATACTATCATGTCCATCTATAGCATAGGTGGATGTGAATCCTTGTTTAGATGTACATGCAATAACAAGATTTCTACCTCGGTAGCTACCATTGCATTCATGTATATGAGCTTGAAGAGCACTGAATATACCTTCCATGCATTGTATATCAGACATACACTTGTTACTTTGTATGCCCGAGGGCTGAAATCTTTATATCTGTGGCTGCCCTTGAATCTTATCATATGTAGTTTTATTGTCAAAAACTTTTATCTCATGGTCATCGACTTTTCTTCTCTCCCCCTGTCAAAGAGTACTTTTATTCCGGTTGCCTTTATCTTGGCTGCTCCTACCAAAAGCATAGTATATCAAATCTTCCTCAGACAGTTTTATGAAATCATCCTGATAGCTTCAGTTTGAATCTTAAAGGAAGACACCAAAGATTCTGCACTGTATCCAGACTTCAGGCTTCTCCTCATATATGAAAATGATGTCTTTGGATGACGATAATCTATATACACGCAACTAAGGTGGGGAGAAGTTGAGTTTGGTAGATTTTAAATCTTTTCAGGTTTACCACGTTATATTCTAAACGAGGTATCTTCAATATGTTGCTTCGGTCATCATGTTGTTGTTGTATTTGTACTTCTTAAAGAACTTCTCAAGTTTGATAGAGATCATATATCACTTCTTTATTGTTGTAGTATCCTTTATCAGACTTCAACTTTGGATGCATATGTGTCTTCAAGAGGCTTACCAGGATGTCTTCAAATTAACACACGTTTCTAATGAACTTGTACTATGGATGCTTGTAAATGGATGTGGTCTGAGTATTGCTTATGCACTGATCTTTGGATACCTCAGTCACCCTTTTGCAACCTAAGTTCATATATAGGATGAAACTTCAAACTTGAGATTACTATGTTGTTCATTATGAAGTCACTTTTAACTACTCCCCCTATAATCATGCATGTTTTTTTTGCTTAAAATAGTCATTACATGCTCCATTATCCCATATCTTAGGGCTTCAATAAGGTTAGACATTATGTTCCAGTGGCTACCAACGAACAATCCATAATAGATTGAAAGTTTTCCATCCATCTTACTCGAGTGAAGAAACATCCCAGACTGTGAAAGCAAGTTTCGCATCAGTGATCAAATCCCTATACTTTGTACTCATACTACTAAAGTCATTTTAGTATTTTGGCTTCACTGTAGGTTTTCATTATGTCCTGTGACAATATTGCCAGTTGTTCTTCATACAATAAAAAAACTCGATAACCAGTTGGATTATAACCAGCTATATTATTAATATAAGCCATACAATCAGATACTAACAGCAGGTGTTTCTTAAAGACATTTTTGTCAATCACTTTAGGAATGCATCAACAATTTGCTTGTATATTCATAGAAGATAAGCATGCATAAATGAAACATCACTTTAGTGCTATTGCTCCCCCTATTAACATGCATCTTCCTTGAGCCAAATTGTAACACCTCACACTTTCCAGACTTCATCTCTGCATTGTATTAGCTTTGCTTCTATCTATGTTGGCAATCACGATCCTAGAACCTGATTCGTTGCTTGGAGTGACCTTCATTTGCTCTTGATTCCATCCTCCAAACTCCATGGACTCAAGGAGTGCTTAGGTCTTTGAGATACATTAAGTTTGGCTTGCCAAATGGCAGCCATCTTCCTTGCATTGATCTACTTCATTCATATTCAACAAGTCAATATTTTTCACTCATACCTTAGAGTGACCTTGAATGTGATCACTTGTCCTTTGGTCTTTAAGTCTTCCTGCATTATTCATCTTCCAAGATTCATTGGTTCTCCTTGGTGATGTATATGATGGGCTCTTCGTTGGTTGTCTTCTTGGACTAGCACAAGTTTGGGCTTTATCACCAAATCCACTGCAATTGTAGCATCTCATAGTGTGGCAATAAGCAGCAACATGACCAATGTGATTACAAGTCCAACATCTGACTGTGTTATTTGGACTTCCAACACTTCTTCGTCCATGGAATGAAAAAATAAAACAACTTTGTGACCAAAACCATTACATGAATAGCAATAACCATTGAATTTATATTCATACCTGGATGCCTGCTTCCACTTCGAAGATGTATCTTCTTTGAACTTGCTCTGAGGAGTAGGACTAACTCCCTGATATCCTCCAAGTTTTCTGATGCGTTTTGCAGGTATGTGAGGAGCAACTTGGCTTTCATCTTTGGAGAATGATGGACCTGCTTCATACTTGCTAGGTGTCCATGTGTCTGCTACATATTTTTCTTTTCACAAGTTGTAGCCAAGACTAGATTTATCAAAAGGTGATCTTTGGTAGTCCAAGACATCGCCCAAGATGATTGAGTTGTTCTTGAACTTCACACATGCATTGGATTTTTCACTTGTCTTTCTGAGGCCAACTAGTTCCATCTCAAGCTTTTGACATTGCTCCTCCTTCTCATCCAATTTGTCCTTCAAGACTTCCTCTATCCTTTTGGCTTCTTCTAGCTGAGTCTTCTGCTCAACATCTGCCTTTCTTTTTTCTTTAAGTTCTTCACCAAACTCTTCTTGTTCTCCTGTTTGACTGATCAATTCAGTGTTTGGTCTTTCAACTTCATCTTCTTTGTCTTTCAGCTCATCCTGTAAACTCGTCTTCTTGTGATTGAGTTTCTTGAACAGATCTATAGACTTCTCATGGTACTTATCGAATGACCCCAAAAGCTTTCTTTTAAGTCTCAAATTGTATCTAAGGTCAATATCTGCTACAAGGTGAGCTAGGACATCTTTCTTTGCTTCTTCAAGATCATTTTCAATTTTATCACAATCACTGCTACTGAAATCAGAATGATTCTTACCTTTACTGTGTCTGATGCATGCTCCTTCTTTTCGTCTTGCTTTTCATCTTCAGTAGACTTGACTTCTGCTTCAATCTTTGTGTCTTGGTTTCTTCCTTGATTGATACTCACTTTCCCGCTTGAACCAAAGGTCTTTGGCTGAAGTGTGTTCTCCTACACTCTCTCTGACAAAGATTGAGAGTCCATCCATAAGAAACTTCAATGCAATGGTGTGGTCCTTCTTGGCATCCTTCTGTGCGGCTGACTTTGTCTTCTTGTTGGACTGAGCGGGTGTATTGACCACTATCTCCCGTACACCAAATTTCTTTAAGTAAGCTTTCATCTTACTTCTCCATGCAAAGTAATTGGTCACATCTAGTACTGGTACTTCATCATTGCCGGGGGACTCTGTCTTTGCATCCATTGTGTGTCCACTGATCTCCTTCAAGCTGGTTAGGCTTATGGTGAAGGTCCGCTCTGTTACCAATTGTTAGACACAATGGCACACTAAGAGGGGGGGGTTGAATCAGTGGGCTAGCACTTTTGAATATTTCAACTTCTTAAATACTTAACATGTATATCATTCAACAATTTCACCTCAATGCTTTCATCAATCACTAAGCTATCATTATCATTCATCAAATTTAAACATGTCATTCATACTATCAAGTCACACCATCAGAGACACATCACAATATAAACTTTGTAATCTTTTTATATTAGATTCAAATGGCTACAACCATAAGGTTTCATCAGCTACAATTGATTGAGAAGCACCAGCTTCTATTCGAAGACACGGCTTGGTCTTTTCTTAGGTCCAACTAAGAAAAATAGTACAAGGCCCAACTTGTATTACATATAAATACTTGTCACATCACATATCATCTGCCACTTGTCAAATCCTCATTTATTATCAATCAATCATCTGTTCATCAACCTTGCCCACTCCAATCACTCTACCATGTCATCCTGTAGTAGGTGCCATCAAACTTTGTTGTACTATTATGTCAACATCGTGTCCATTATCATGTCATTGTCAAGCTGCTTACTGAGACTTTCAAGTCTCCTCAAGAAACAATTTTGCTTATGTCTTTTAAGTGTGCTCATGTCCTCAAGGTTATCTGGTATCATTAAGGTCTGCTCATATACAAGAAGTTATTTATAACTCAGTCACAAACCAACTACATAGTCACTATTTGGTCAACACGACAAAAGAAGCAACCAAGTCTTAAAAATTCACCCAAACCCTGTCTCTGTTATAACGAATTTTTACTACAGAAAATCAGAGATAAAATAAATGTCATTGTTCGTTGTCAGAGAGAAGGAAAGAGTTGGAAGGGTGTCTTCCTGTAACAGCTTCAAAAAGATATCTCACTGAGTACCAAGACAGCCCACAAATTTTAGAGATCAATCTCGCTTGTTTTCTTCATCCTACAGGTGCATAACACCATGAACTAGCTGCTATTGTAAACTTCATTTACTGCAACTAAATATACCCGAACTCAAACCTTAGAGAGGATCAAATTTGCTTGTTGTGATTGCCTCAGTAACCTATACATGAAAATCAGAGATAGATTGGAGGCTTACAACTTCACTGTGGTTGCTCATGAAATTTCTGACCCAAAAAATTACTTTACTTCATCTTCACTGCTGCTGCCTCAATGCATAGACCCGAAAATTCCTCAGTAACAGTCGAATTTCCTCATAGGTGTCCTAATTTTTTTTCACTTGTAATGAAAACGTTGACTTCATATTTATACTGGTTCTCCATCATTATTTTGAGCCAACATAAGAATTCATCGAATTTTATTTTATAAATTAATTGTAATTTATTGGGCCGACTTTTGAATTCTTACTTAATCTTTGTGTCATTAGGGCTTGTGTTATTTTATTATTTTACTTGCATTTAGGGTTTGTCTTTATATATGCAAGTGATAAGGGCATCATTGCCATGTCTTCAGCACTTTGCCATGGCATGCTTTGTCCTCAATGTCCTTTGCTGTATCATCATTTCAGCGTTTGTGTTGTCATCAATTCTTTCATGCTTGTCTGGTCATTGATCATGTACTCCATGTCATATCTTCAGCCTTTGTCATCAATGACAATTATGCTCTTCATATCAGCCTTATATAAATCTCATAAATATATCGGCCACATAAATCATCCATATAAATCAATCAACCATGAAAGACAAGATATACCCTGGAAAAACCCTCCAAACAAGGAGGATGAAAAATCCAGTAATTCTTTAAGTATGATAGATAGATTTGCATAAAATGGTTTACAACACACAAGCATATTGCCTGATAAGAGATATCACCACAACAGTAAATAAAATAGATCCAATGTAACCTTACAAAAACAATTGTATACGACTGTATTGAACTTGCCATATGCCTAGCATATTAATAACAAGCCAAAACCCTAGCATGCAAAAGGTAGTGCATAGGAGGCTTAGTAAACATATTGGGAGCACCACATAGTGCATTCACAAGGAGGAGTTAACTAGAACTTCCTCCATGCAAACATTAGCGCCCTTCCTTTCCTCAATTAGCTTTAATTGAATGCTCATTGTCTCCAACTGAAAGTGAATTGACTTGAACTGAATGTTAACTGCCTTGAAACTGAATGACAACTTACTTGAATTGAACCTTTAACTGGTTTTTGATCACTTAGTTAACAGGTTAACTAAAGTGTCAACAATGTTTCACTCTTAGTGCCATCCATGCACAATTTCTATTATTAACTTTTGCATGGATCTCTTTAGTTAAGAGATGCATGTTGATTGATGAACATTAAGCTCTTATTTACTTAACTTGTTACATTCATTAATAGTTCAACTGATACTTTCATTGAGGCATTGATTAAGGCATTCATATTTTACTGAAGCTTTATAACTTGAATTCACTCAGACATTTGAATGGGCAATTCAAATTCTCTTTCTCTATGTTTTATCTCATTATCATTAATTAATTAATGCATCTTCCATATGTGTATTATTTATCCATCTTATCATATCATACTCGAAAAAATTATTCAATACATACTGATGATCATATATATTACCCCACGCCATATAGTCATATGAAAAAGTAATTCACTCTAGGGGTAGCTAAGCCTTAAAGAGACTTATAGCACTCGGTGACCATGACTAGCAACATATCACATAGTATAACCACCTCAACAAATGTAGGTCCACAGTGTTGATACAACACAAAACTTCAATCTTGATACAACACAAGTCCACAATCTTGATACAACACAAGACCAATCTTGATATTACTCACAAGCTCTACAATACAACATCACCACCTCAGTCATATGAGGATACTTAGGACTTGATACAACACAATGTTCTGACTTGATACCATACAAGTCTTGGAGAATGACTCCTAATGTTGTACAATCAACAACTTCTACATGTGTTCTTTTTGGGTTTTGCCTTAACATTTTCCATGATAAATCCCTTTATTTTTGCTCTAAAATTGCTCCATGGGCCAACTTTTTTCCTTCAAACACTATGTTATTCATACCTTACCATAAAAAACAAAAAATGAAGCATGCGGATAGTTCCTAACATTTAACAAATCAGGTTTCCAAAGTGGCCTAGGCCATTTTCTAATCAGTTTTTCTACCGAGGAAACCCTTGGGGGATTGTGTCCACTAAACTCTCTCTACAACCCTGATACTTGCTTTGCATATACATATTTAAGAAGAATATGATCTGCAAACTCCTTTTTTAAATCCACTGCATCCAGAAGGACCAATAATAGCACTCTTTCTTAAATCCATTTCAGATAGGATCTTCCCTTTGCTGGCCAGCCATAAGAAAACAAATTGTATCCCAAGAAGCTGAGAACGATACCTTTTCCAACCTCTGTAGATCTTCCTCCTCTAAACACAATGACTAGTGCCTTCTTTCATTGAATACAAGTCTTTTCTTTTTGAATTCCAACATAATAAAACCTTCCATGGCCATATCAGTTGAACCCTCAAATCTATTCAAGGTAATTCACAGTAGCATAGTAAATAGCCTTTTATTACAATGTGATACAAACGCATTAAGTGATGACTCAATGATAACAGTCAAGAATGTGAAATAAATTTAATGAAAAATGGCAGGTGAAAGTTGATATCAGTCTAAATATCCGTTTCATCTCAAATCAAACAACAGATTAGCAAGGCAGTAAAACAATGGTAAATGGCAATAGTTGTTAACAGTTATAACCTATAAACTGATTGCACATTAGAGAGAGTAACTGTGTTCAAAGCATGCTCTTTCCGCAGACCACAAATACCATGAAATCATATGATGCCGTTGTATAGCAATTTACTAAGCTATACCCAAATTCCTCCTAGGCTAATATATAATTTCCTATGAAAGATTTTGTCGATATACAAACCCTATGTACATAAGAGCCATCAAATATCATGACATCTCATTTCCAATATCAAAAGAGTTCATGGTCCTTGTAAATGGAGAGAGAGGTATATGATACAGAACAACAAACAATTTTCTACATAATCTTCACCAATGAACACTAACTGAAATTTTGATAGGAGGAGATAGCATACCAGTTAAAAAGGGAAAGAGCCTCAAAGCTGTAATTTTGAATCAAAGACATAATCAAACTTTTATTTTGTGCCTTTGATAACTGGATTGCAAATTAGTTTAACAGCATATGGAAAAAAAATGAAGTTACTGCCATTTTTGTGAATTCAAATATATGAAATGATAAATTATTGCGGCTGTTTCAAGGACTATAATCGAGTTACTAAAAAAGCATATGAATTGAAAGGTCAGCATGTGTTTAGTATGCGACCAACATATCTGAAATGTGAGCACATTTCAAAAACAAGACATAATATTTCAGCAATCTTGATAGATAGTCATGCTGTTACACTGTAATCATTCCAAAATGTGAATGATCTAGGAGACTCGTTTCGTAGGTTCCACATTATTTTTCCTTGGAAGCAACTCAGGAGGTAGAAGAGTGGGAATACAGCAAGAGATTATGATAACAAACAGAACAAGAAACCCTACCCACCAGGCATGAATCGGTATTCCATATATTAGTTCGTCACAAACTGCATCCAAGATAAAAGAATATAAGCATTCAAATTAAATTCCCAAAACAACAAAAAAGCAGAATGAACTTGAACAACCAAAGGAATAGGCAGTCTCATGCATCCATATTTCCAAGCTAGTATCCATTTAAAAAATTTGAAAGAATTTTTTTATCTTTAGAAATGCAACTAACACACTAGACTTATCTAGGATATTATGCAAGCAAGAATATAATACAATTTTTGTAATATCAAAGACTAGAAACTAGATTTTTCTGGCAAGCACTAGCAACAAGACCAGTCTCACTCACCAATGTTAAATATAACAAATTCTTGCTCCTTCAGATGGGACTTGGCAACAATACCCGCAGGCTGTACTGAGACAAAAGCACAAATCCTACCATGTCCTGAAATTCCCTGCAAAGAAACAAAACAATAAAATGTTCAACAGCTAAGAAAACCCCAAACATAAACCATTCCCTATATAAAAAATGTCAGTAAGAGTATGTATTAACCGTTAAGATATTTTCTGCCTTGAATATCAGCTTCTCTGTGTTCAACAATCTTCTTCCCAGGTTGAAAACTTTAGTAGAATTATCTTTTACAATTGCAATAGAAAAGCTAGCCGGTATCTGTCATTGCCAAGTCCAATGGAAAGACTAAATGATCATGTTGGAACTTGAAAGAAAACTGCTACAGTAAAATCAATATAAATTTATATTTATCCTTATCCCTCTTTAAAAGGAAATATTGACTTGTGTTAAATTCCCAGAGAAAAGGATGTAATCCCACAACACATACAGTGGCTGGATAAGAAATCTTCACTTCGTACCACCTCAATGCTTTTAGTCCATGTAGTTCATATATGCGCTGGCCCATGTTTAATGGGAGAATTTCCCGTGTCAGCTCTTCCCCAACGTTTAATACCTGTGTTCCTGATCTGCATAGCCCCAAAAGGGAACCAGTGGAGTTAAAGTAGTTATCTAACAAAACTAACTGAAATAATACCAAATCTGTGCATGCCTAATAATGAAAAGGCACATGAGGAAAGATAAAATATCAGATAGGAAGAATTTTGTTTGTTGTCTATCTTCATTGGATGTTTTAGAAATGAGTACTGATAAAGATTTGTATCTACAGTGCCCCCAAAAAAAAGGATCATATGCACCTGAACAAAGAAGCCTTGCACACCCAGAGAAGTATATACCATCAGACGATGACAGGTTTATACGGTGGTTCCTCCTTTTAACTACCCCAAGGAATGATTGATGTAGGATCAAAAAAATATGTACAACCAATAGGTATCAGTTTCCTATCATATAAGTATTAAGAAGAAATTTCCCTTTTGTCGATCTTCACTGGATGTTTTGGAATTAAGTACTAAGAAAGATTCATATCTCCTATGCCAAAAAAAGGGATCAGATGCATGTGCACAGAAACCCTGCAGGCCCGGAGAAGTATTTGGAATAAGACGACTAAAGATTTATCTCTAGTTCCCCCTGCTTTTCACTCCCCCAATGAATGACTGATGTAGCATCAAAAAAATCCATTTCTCGTATAGCAGCCTCAGAGCTTAGATCAATCAAGACTACGTGTGAGGCTGTGACATCACTCTGGAAAGGATCGCCTTATATTCAAAAATTAACAAAGGTTCACTGTAGAATACAATGTTGAATTTCTGAATCAGGCAAGTTCTAAATTGTACAACTGGAAAGCTCATTTCAGACTTGTTATGGTGTGTTGGATGGCTATTCAGTGAGCTGTTAAAGTATAATTTTTTCAGCAAGGAAAATCACTAGGAAATATCTTATCTAGGCCTGGGATTAAGAAAAATTAACATTAATGAATCCAAAGTAATACCAAGGGCTTGAGAAACATGGCCACTGGCAAGGTTTAGGGTTTGAACACTAGAATTTCATTTAGCTATTACCCAATTGTCCTTCTCTGATAGTTTGCATGGTTTATTGCATAATACTAAAATGGACATTGGTTAGATGTCTCAGTGGATTGACTGAAGGTCATTGTTGTCTTGATGACCCAACTCGCAATGCATTCAAGATTTGAAAGTTCTCAAATCCCATCCCATTGATTATGTTTAATTATATCTACTCTACTCTCATTGAATCTATACACACAAATGAAGCATACATATATAAACATAAGAAAGAAGAATGCGTGGGATGAATGACAACTTACAGGTCTAAGGTATCCAATACCAATGTAGCGTGGGCAAAAGTAAAACATCTATGAAGGCACAACAGGAGGAGGCAGCAATAACGGATCAGTGAGAAAGAAGGTATCAAACATAGTCTGCATATACTTTCAACAGACATCTCCATTCCCACCTTCAACATCACTACCGTTTGAGGATCTGTGCTATTGATCTCCTGCAAACAACCAGCCATGTGGGCTTGCTTGGATTTCTACATTGCCATCAAAACAAATAGAAAAAACCCAAATGCCAAACTTAAAAGACAAATGTGGGTCTGTAGACTGAGATTTCACATGGATGGATGCATAACTTAATACACCATATGCACCAACACAGCGATCAAGATAAATTACCTTCTGGGCACAAGTTGGTGGATGGGACCATTTTAATTGCAAGAAAAACCGTCCCCCAACTCTCATATCATTGTAACTTTATAGGACTTCGCATGTTTTACCATCTCTAAACCTGCAGAAGATGTGGTTACGTTTGCAACTCATTCTCTATATAAAATATTAAATTCTTATTCTATCAAAGTAATACAAATAAAGTCCATTTTAGTGGTATTCTCACAGGTAAATTTAGTCCAGTAATCATAAAGTAGTAACAATATTGGCAACATTCCACAAAGGAATATGGAAGGATTTTGAAGTTTTCTCCATTACATTGCAAAGTATCACTTCGTCAATATACATCGTTGATCCATAGAACCACTAGGCTGATGCAGACGAAGTGAGGGTAGGCCCAAAATCAAACAGAATGTTTTATGTCATGGAATAATCTGCAGTATCTGTATTAAACACAAAAGAAAATTACAAATCAAGTAACACTCAGGCATTACAAAGGATAATAAGTGGCACATGAATGTGCATATCTTAGTACCCGAAATACTCACACATGCTGATGCAAATAACTCAGCAAAGGCCACAGCCTCATGCTACTATCGACCTACACTCTAGATCTCTTTATTGTAATAAAACTGCAGCATCACATCTTCAAGGCAACCCAAGCACGAGCAGTTACTTCAGATCCCAGATCTGTGAGGGCCCAGGGGGCTAATCCTATGTCCTAGCAACCCCAGAGATGTTGCCTTTCCACATCTCACATCAGCAGTCAGACGAGGTCACCCATGCCCCTGCAGCAGTCTACCTCTTCCAAGCAGCAGCACAGTATTCAGAACAGGTCCTCCTCCAGCTCCTCTTCCAGACAGGCTTCTGTCCGAAGTTTTCTCCACTCGGCCTTGGATGTTATGGGAGCTACCTTTAGCAGACCCTGACATGTTTATGTTTGCAACACTACTTGTATTCCATATCTTGGTTCCATTTTCCTTGTATATTTTTTTCCTACATTCGATCTCTGTTATCATTACAGCCTTTGTATCTTAGCTTAGATCTGTACTTTACTTTACTTTCTGAATCTTGCTTTATATAGTAGCCATTTTTACTCTCCCACTTTCTATTGGAACTATTGTATTCAGCAGTGACATTAACCTAACTTTGTGGTTATTCAATGGATATTAATAAAATTATCTTATATTATCTTATCTTATCATACATATTTGTCTTCTAGACAACCACACCAGTGGTTGAGGAGAGAGAGCAGGATGCTTCTGCATCATTGGTGCTGTAACAATTGGACAAACACGTCTGAAAGTAGTATCCAAGCACAAAATTCCCAATAGTAGCTAGTCTGGATAATAACTATCCAGCCCTGGGAATATGATCCAAATGATCAGGTTGGCTTGGATATAAACTATAGCAATGAAAAAAAGTCGCTAGTGCTAATGAGGAGCCTGGATGATAACTATCCAGCTACAGGAATATGATCAAAATGATCAGGGTGGCTTAGATGTCAACTGTAGCAAGAAAAGAAAGATCAGTAATGCTAATGAGGATAGAACTAGAGGCCTATGTCCAGCAATTCATCCACTTTGTTGTCAGACCACAAGCTTATGTTCTATGGTTAAATTGATACATTAAACATAAAGCCAAAGGGTTTCACTTAATACCCATAAACCCTATCCAACAATGTCAGAACCAAAGAGAGGGCCCAAAGGGGTTGGATCCATTGGTGAAGAGTGGGGAGATTTCAGATTTCACCAATGGGCAAGGTTCAATTCCCGTGAGGACCTATCCTAAAGCCATGGGGTCACCTTGAGGTAGTGGTCGAACATGTGGTTGCACCCACAGAGATTGTATTAAATGATCTCATGACCTGTGCACACATAAGTGGATAAAATCCCACCCCCTTGTCCTTCAAAATTTTAGCCCACAGGGGTGTAGAACAAGGTTACTAGGGAGCCGGAGCGGGAGTGGGAAGAGAAATTTTCAGAAGCTTCCGGTTTAATATATATTTTTAATATATATTTCGGGAGCGTTTTTTATATAATATATATTTTTAATATATTTTGATGCATATATGCCAACAAAATGCTTGTAGAATGTTGAATTAGTCATGGAAAGCATAAAAACATGAAATAAACCATAACATGATAAATCATAATACCATATAACATCATTCATCAATCATCAATGATTCAATCAATTATCATATACTAGTGAATTCATCAAACATAGGTCCATTATCGATAACATCAAGTTATCAACCTTACAACTTCAGACTTCAACTTCAAACTTCAAACTTGAATTGCCATGTAGTTCACAAAATATACCATAATAAATATAAACGAGTCAATGACTCAAGTTCTCGAATCTCAACAGTGCAGAAACTTGAAAGTACTGTAAATAAGAAAAGACAAGAAAAGTAGATTTTATGGATGTTTCCTCTTGCCACGGGAAATTTTTAATTTATTTTCCCGTGGTCTATGAACAAAGGGAGCAGGATTTTCATCCCCAGTAGCCACCAATGTTGAGCGGCTTGAGCCACGTCCAAGACTTGGTCCTGCATGACCCCCCCTCGCTGATGCAGGTGGGGGTTGTGAAGTTGAACCTCTAAGCAAAGATGGTGTATCTGGAAATAAGGTAGCAGATGGCGATGGCACTGTTGTTGCTGTTGTTGCATGGCCATCCTCATCACCCAAAAGGTCATCCTCCAAGCGCTCTAAAGTTAAGGCTCCATCCTCCAAGTTATGCTCCTCCGAATTGTTGTCCCAAGTGACATATGATCTATCGGTTTTGGCCCGCTCACAGAAATGAATCAACAACCTCAAGTTGTAATGTACATAAACCAAGCTTTTTGCCCGATTTTCATTTAATCGGATTCTTTTCATCGAGTGGATGAAGCTATAGGTGCTCCAATACCTTTCTGCAAAGGAACTGTTTACCACCTGTGAAAGCACTTTGGTTGCCAATTTATGCAAGCATGGGCATGATGAGCCATACATGTTCCACCATTCAATAGGAGGCGCCTTATCTCGATCTTTTCTGGCATGCAAAGTACCAAACGGACCAATATCACTGAGGTATTTGCTTAATTCACTATGCAATAAGACACATTCCTCTTCATCATGGACCAACTTGTCTACAGCAGCCATGTACCCAACCTGTACCTCTGGATCTGTGTGCGGCTTTCTCCTAACCCCACCCCCAGGTGTTGGTTTGGCCAACCAAGATGGAGAATAATATTTTGGTGTTAATACATATGCTAAGGCATGCAGTGGAACGTTGAGATGTTCCCACCTTTTGACCACATGTGTGTGAATATGGTCATACATGATGGGATCCTTCGATTCAATAATATCTTTAATCTGGCCCAACATGCTATCCATCTGCTCATACACCTCCCCAATTACCATCTTATCTGTATCTGCAAACTAAATCATGTGGTAAATGGGCTTTGTGAACTACAAAACAAGCTTGACACATGCCCAAAATTGACCATCAAGAACTGTGTCTTCCGCATCCTGAAAATCAAGCCTGTCAGATGTGGATGTAACCCTATCTTTTAAGACTTGCCATGATTCACTTGATACCATGCTAGCCAATGCCTCTCTTACCTTCAAAAGGCGCCCGAAGGTGAAGCAATAGCTAGCAAATCTAGTCTTTGCTATCTTTAATAGCTCTAACTTTGAGTGAGTGCGAAAAATGCCATGGGCATTGCTATGGTTGGTAATAAATCTTATCATGTGCTTGCCCTTTTTGTACAGTTCACCAATGCATTTGTATTCATTTTCCTTCAACTTAATAATGGCATGCATCAAAAGGTTCAATGTGTGAACCAAACACCCGGACCAATATATGTTGGGGTATTTATCTTCAATGATTGCTCCCGCTGCCTTACAATTAGCAGCATTATCTGTTATGACTTGGATGACGTTGTATGGACCAATAGCTTCAATGTTTTTGAGTAGGAGTTCTACAATGTTAATGTCGGTTTTGAACTTATCTGAGTAGTCATGTGCTGAAAGGAAGATTGCACCAGTAGCAGAGACACCAAGAACATTTATCAATGGCTTACCTTTCACATTGGTCCAACCATCTGAAACAATTGATACCCCATACTCATTCCAAGCATTTGTGAATTGCCCCTGTAGAAGGAGCAAGTCGACATAAGTCGACTTGAACGAAGACTGACTTAGTTCGGGTGTTATTGGGGCATACAGGGTATTATAGGAAGTTTATCAGACATCACTCAGACATGACCTACCCTCTGGAAGAGCTGCTAAAAGAAGATCAAGAATTTAAGTGGACAGAGGAATGCCAAATATCCTTCGACAAACTGAAGAGAAAACTGGTCGAAGCCCCCATACTTAAATTTCCAAATTGGTCAACCAAGTTTCATGTGCATATTGATGCATCAGGAATAGCAATTGGCGCAATCCTGACTCAACCAGGAGATGATGGAATGGATTACCCTATAGTTTACAGCAGTCGAAAACTCAATAAGGCTGAAAAGAACTATTCGACCACTGAAAGAGAAGCCTTAGGTATGGTCTTTGCCCTTCAAAAGTATCGACATTACCTGTTAGCCAACCCCTTCATATTTTACACTGACCATCAAGCGTTGAAATACCTTGTTAATAAACCCCTTCATCATGGAAGAATTTGTCGATGGCTACTTCTTTTTCAAGAGTTTGAGTTTGAAGTAGTGGTCCGACCAGGAAAGCTCAATGTCGGGCCCGACCACCTATCCCGTATCGACACAGCAGAGGAACCGACCGGAGTCGACGACGACTTGCCGGACGCACATCTATTTCGTATAGAAGCAGTACCAGAAGAACTGGAAGAGATAGCACAGTTCTTAGAGACAGGTCAGGCACCAGAAGGTCTGAACACTAAGAAAAAGCAAATCCTAGCTATGAAGGCTGCCCCATACAGCCTCATCAACGGATTTCTATACAAAATGGGGTTAGACGATGTTCTTAGACGATGTGTACTCGACCATGAACGAGACCAAATCATGCACGAGGCTCATTATGGACCTGCAGGAGGACATTTCCAAGCCGACACAACTGCCAAGAAAATCCAACAGTCTGGATTATGGTGGCCGACACTTCACAGGGATTGTAAAAACTTTGTTAGTCGATGTGACAGATGCCAACGACTTGGTCGACCACTGCCGAGCACAGAAATGCCCCTGATCTCTGTAAACCCTAGTCTCACATTTGAAATTTGGGCTATAGACTTCATAGGACCATTTGATCACTCTGTTTTATCTTTTCACATAAGTGGAGAAAAATATAATCAGCTCCCCCTGACTATGTATTTTCTCTCAAACCAACTGAAAAAGCCTTCTTCATTTATTTCTTGGACTACTGTATTTCTGTCATATTGCCAATTGTTAACTATCCTCCCCTAAACTGATATAATTTGGTTTTGAAAGTTTTTGTGGTCTATATTTATTTTGGCCTACAATTAGAAAATTTATTTTTTATCAATGTAACGTTACATAACGTTACGTAATGTTACAAGATCTCCCCCATACCAGGCTGTAAAGTGCCTCTCAAGGCAATGACCCTAATAGAACCAATCAATATAGTAAACCAGCGTAGATCCAAATCCTAGGCTCTGTCCCAGCCCGACGATCAGGTGCAAGATATATCATCACTACAGTGGAGTATGTTACTAAATGGGTAGAAGCCGAACCTGTCGAAACATGTTCAAGTGAGGTAGCTGCTAAGTTCATCTATGAAAACATTATTACTCGATTTGGATGTCCACTCACATTGATCAGCGACCAAGGATCTCACTTCATTAACAAAACCATCAAAAATCTGACCGACCAGTTTCACATCGACCACAGACGAAGTACAGCATACCATCCTCAATCGAATGGTGCAATTGAAGCTTTTAATAAAACATTGACAAAAGGGTTAACTAAAATATGCAATACCGACAAAGACGACTGGGATGAGAAAATCCCTGCAGTCTTATGGGCATACAAGACTGCGTATAAACGGTCGACCGACCAAACTCCCTTTCGACTGGTATATGGACAAGAAGCAGTCATCCCCCTACATTTCCGACAGCAGACACCTATTGTAGCTCAACTACTACATATCGATGTCGAGCATGCAAGAAAGGATCGACTGTTCCAACTCAGTAAGCTGGAAGAACATAGAGTTATGGCTCTTCAACACCAGGAAATTCAAAAACAACAGCAGAAAGCCTGGCACGACCGTAACATCAAGAACAAAAACTTGTCGGTCGGAGACCTTGCTCTACTCTATAACAGTCGAGTAAAAGGAAAACCAAAGAAACTGCACACAGAATGGATGGGACCATATGTTGTCGAAGAAATCCACCCCAATGGTTCAGTCCGACTAAAAACATTACAACCGACACCGACCGTTGACAACCGACATCATTTTCATCGACCATCCTCATCGACCAGTCATGCCGACCATTTTCATCACCGACACCGACCGTCGACCTCGAGAGTCCCATCACACATTAATGGCCTCGAGCGCCGAACCAGATCCACCAAATCGCACTCGAGTATTGCAGTTGGACTGTCAAGTCCGCCATTAATACAACCAGTTCGACACTCCACCATTCCCACGCCTATAAATAATGGACCGTCGAAGGTTCATTCACCACACCCCTTACACACAGACCCCTCGCATCCTCCGTCGACCAGAACCCACGAACCCTATCAAAATTCCGACCAGTCCGACATCATGGCACCCAAACTCACCCGAGCCGTGGCTAAAGCAAAGGAGTTGCAGGCAGAGGACACACCCTTGGTCCAAAGACTGAAGAATATCAAAACTGCCAAAGTCCAGGAGGGTCCATTTCAGAAACTCTGGGCAGAAATCCAAGAGTGGGCCTATGAAGACAATAAAATGACCCACGCCGCTGAAAAAATCAGGAAGAGCACCATTCTCCAATACCCTAACGCACCACTGATGGCAAGCTTCGGTGGGACAAAAGAGGCAGCGGTTAAATTCATCATCAGTCGCTACCACAACGGCCGGTTTTATTTCGACCAGCCGATTGACATCACCGGGGATGTTATCTCCAAACTTACAGGTCTATCGAACCAAGGCAGCCCGGTACCTGTCGGCATCAAAGAAGGTTTGGTCCAGGAACTTACGGGCACACCCACTGGGAAAAACTCGAAGGGACTGATGATCGGCCAGATTGCGACAAGAACCCCACAAATTGTGGCAAAAATCATCGCAGTCACCCTTACACTGGCAGGTCGAAGCAATGACCTCAAACTGGAGATGCTGGAGGCAGTCGACACAATCGCATCCGACGGAAGAATCTACCGATGGGGAGACTATGTCGCCGACATGGTCAAAACCATCTGTGAGCGCTGCCAAGAGGTCGGAGGTATAGTCAAGTTTCCATCGCTTATTCTCTGGATTGTTATGTACCACTTCTGTCCGGAAGGCAGTCCAGTCTTCCGGGAGCCGACTAGATTTGACATGCACAGGTTCAAACCCTTTTCACAAAAATGCACCCTGCATGAGTTGGCACAGGGGAAAGTCTTCTTGGAGACTTGGTTCCAGCAGTTGAAGGTTCGGACGACGAGGTGGAGGGTGCCCCAGAACATCCGACGAAACCTCCCTGCTGACTCACATATCCAGTTAGCACTTGACCATACATCAGTATGGTACATGCGAGGTCAAGACCCCAAAGCACAGGACCTCGACTACTACCCGACAGTTGAATAGATTTTCAAAGAGTTGACCCGACAGGCAGGAACAAAGGTACCAATTCCGGAGGCTGCCAAACAGGTCGACTTCTCTATCATCGAACCGCTGACAGACCAGGAGAAGGAGGAGGACTACGAGCTTAATCTGTATATTAGTACATTTGTGTCGGAGGATACCCCGACCGTGACCACTAGTCGGGTACACATTACTGTCAAACCTCCGACTGCACAGGTCGTCGACCCCCAGCCGACAGAACACCAACAACCAACAATACAAACGCAGCCAACAGTGCAACAGACAACTCCTCCGGCTCCAGCAATCGTCAAACCCATTCAAGAACCGACAGGTGAAGTCGAAGATGACGACCCTGAGTATGCCCTATCCAAAAGCACCATAAAGAAGCTGGCTAAGGAGATAGCGGTCGCCAGGAAAAGACTCAAGGCTCAAAAACAACAATCAGGCAGGGGTAAGCGCAAGCTTATTCTTAACTCGTCCGACGATGAGGAGGAACTAGCAGCCGCGGCTGTTGACATTGTCGAAGATGCCAGCGCCAATAAAGTGTCGGTTGAAACCCAGTTTCAACGATATCTCGAGGCAGGCGCTCCAGAAGGTCGGCCCAAGAAAGCCAAAACACAACAGACGCCTGAAAACGTCGTCGACCTTGTGTCGACCCCCCCTCCTCCATCTTCGACGCCCGTAGTCGAAGAACACGGTCCAGCGGAACACTTGGGCAGCCCCATGGAAGAATATCAAAGAGCAATTCCAGAGGCACTAAGAGCCAGGGTCGACAAGGACGCTGAGCTTAAAGCCTTCTTCGCGACGCTGCCTACACTGTTCCAGTCGGCACAGAAAATACGGACAACAACTCCTCTCAAAGCAAACAAACAGATCTACGCCCAAGAAACAACGACATTTACCAGGATCGACGACGGAGGCGACGTGATTGGAGACATCCATTCTTTCACAGAGCAAATCGACGCCGACGCCTAGAACGAACCACCCACGTCACCGTCGGAAGCAGGTATCTCTTCCGACCAAAGTCCACCACGTAGTCCCGTCACCCTTTTGACCCCTGACCATTCCCCCACTCCGTCTCCACCTCCACCACCATCATCTCCACCACCTCCGCCACCTCCTGATTCACAGCCAAAACCACCATCAGTTTCACAGCCGGAAGTGGTCATACCACCTCCTCAAACAGAAAAACCACCGTCCCCCTTACCCCCTCCTCAAAAAGAAACACCCCCGACTTCTATACCACCTCACCAACCAGAAAAACCCTCGGCCTCCGTCCCACCAAACATAGACCCAACTTCAACTACTGCAGGTACCCAAGAGCCACAGCCAGACACCCAGAAGAAAAAGAAAGAGCACCATAGACCAGTCGGCCTAAAGATTAGCCTAAGAGACGCAAGTTCGCTAACTGACACAGAGGTCGGCCAACTGCTCAAAACCTTGGCCAAAGAGTCAAAGAAGAGGACGGTCACCAAAAGTAAAGAGCTCAAAGACAAGGAGGCAGAACAGGTCGAGTTTCTCGGCAAATGCAGGTCTCTTGCACAATCTGTCGTTCTAGGCCCGGTCGAAGACGCTACAGATCGACCTCTGGAAAGGGCATACTAGCTTTTTGAAGGCATGGTGTCGACTATACAGACACATCTCCAAGAGACTAAAGCAGAACAAAAGGAAGAGACCGCCCGACTCCTCTTGACCCAGCACACTGCCTTTTCGAAGGCTTACAAAGTCTTACAGGACCATATGGAGGAATCCATTGTTACTGAGGAAGTACTAAGAGACTGGCCTAATCATTATGGGCAAGTCTATCACCAGACCAGGCAGACAAGACAAGGTATTCAGGCCTTGGAGGGACGTAAGTCGACGGAGGCAGAAATGAGGCAGACCATTGAAGAGCAGATTGTGATGGAAAACAGCAAACTGCAGAAGCTAGAACAAGAAGCTCATCAGTGGGTTCAGCAAGCCCTTCCAAACTTTAGAGAAGGTCGACAACATCTGCCCGCAGATGAAAAGACTCCTTGATGCTGCAGAAGAACAGAACCAAATGTTGGGTCCCAACATGGAGAACATTGCAGAAATGCCCATGGCAGAAAAGATGTCAGTACTGTCAAGTCTAACTACTCTAACGATCGACATTCAGAAAGCCTTGCAGACATGGACAGACTTCCAGCATCAGCTTGCCGTCACTGCACCAGCAATAGTCGAAGTATGCGTCCAGAGAAGACCAACTATCCGTCTGCACAGTCCACCTCAGTAGCAGTTTTGCAGGGTCCGACCAACACTAACAATTTTTGTACCTCCCTGTTTCTTCGAGAAGAAGAAACGTTTTGTTCGTGGGGGAGATGTAGAAGGAGCAAGTCGACATAAATCGACTTGAACGAAGACCGACTTAGTCGATCAGTCGACTAGGTCGATGGACCGACTAGTCGATCAGCCAACTAAGTCGGTCGGCCGACTAAACTAGTTAATTAAGTCGGCTAACTAACAGTCGTGTCGGTTCACCGAACCGACAGGTAGTTATTTTGTAACTGTTTGTAACTTGTATATATTAGGCTGTTGAGCCACACAAGAACTCAGTTCAGTTATGTGCTTTGTATGAACTCATTATAATAAGATATACTGTTCTATCCTATCTGTGCTTGTCTCTTGTCTCTTGTCTCTGTTTATATTTATGTATGTTTTAGTATGTATTATTGGTAACCTTATGTGATCTGTGAGATTACAACAGCCCCAAAGCATTTTGGATCTTGGCTTTTTCCTTGTCAAGCCCCATAGTTCTAGCTTTGTCATACCCAGGGCTCTTGTATCCTGCTGGGGCAGTGCGGATGGCCTCTACCATTTCATGCCAATAGGGTGAAGGAAGAACATTGAATGGTATGCCACATGCATAGAGAAACCGATACACTTTTGAATCCACGTCATCCCTACCACCTTGATCAAGGAAATTTGATACTGTCTTGCCACGTGATTGCATGGGAGAGAATCCACCGCCTTGGGTGGATGGGCCTCCAGTTCTTGGTGAGCATGAAAGGTCATGGTCATCCGATGATCGTTTGGTTATGTTTTGTGCTTCAAATTCTTCCTTCGTATAGATGGCTCTTTGTGTTGATACCACATTTGGGCAAACACAAACTCCTACAATTTTTCTTTCATCACATGGCATGTGCCCACATAGATGTCTTCTCACATGGGTATATGAACCTGTGTATGTCTTTTTAGAATGGGAGCAAACAAACTTTTTGGTTTCACCCCCTCTAGTTCTTCCCTGCCTTGTGACATATTTCCACAAGGGTGTGGGGTCCTCTTTGGTTTTCTTTCGGTTTTCCTCCTCCTCTTCCCCCTCCTCTTCCTCCTCCTCCTCTCCATGGTATGTGCCAATTCCCACTTCTTCATCCTCTTCCTCATTCCTCCTCCGGTTTCCAACCACCACCATCAAAATAACAAATGGAACCAACAAGATAAACCATAAACCCATCATCATGGTTGATGCTAGATGGAACTAGAGATTTAACTTGTTGCCTGCAATAGAATGAGGAAGGAACTAGAGATTTAACAATGTACATTACTACATTCTAGTCACTACATTTTAACACAAAGCAAATGATAAATGAACAAAGAAGGTTGTAGAGCCTAACTCTTCGGCTCCTGCTCTCCAATGGTGGCAACCTTCTCCTTCTTCTCTCCTCTCCTCTCCTCTCCTCTTTTCTTCTTCTTTTTTCTTCTCTTCTTCTCTTCTCTTGCAAAGTGATAATGAAGTTGGAGAAGAGAGCTTTATCCCCCAAAGCCCTCCTCCTTCCCTCCAAAAACCAAATTGCGTCCCTTTCCTCTCTTTCGTGGGCCGTGGGCGTCGTTTAATGGGGGAAGCACGAAGGAAGTGACGTGAAGCGTTGTAGGGAGCCAAGTTGGAAGCAACGAGAGCGAAGCCGAAAGCGCGGGAGGAAGTGGTCGAAGCGATGGCGAAGGAAGCGTGCGCTTCTGGATAGAGCAAGGAGCGAAAATTTGAAGGGGGAATTGCGCTTCCGAAATCGCTCTGAATCGGGAGCTGTCTAGGAAGCACGCTTCCGGTTAGCTCCCGCAGCGCTTCCTTTCGGAGCGAGCTTCCGGAGTGGGGGTGAGGGGGGGGGCGCTTCCCCGTAACCTTGGTGTATACCAAGTGGCGATAAAGTGTACAGTTAAGGCACTCCTTGCAACTTCACAGGTTCAAACCTTAGCTAGCTTGTGCTCCATGCTGGAGGGTTGTGTGCGTGCACCTAGGGGTATAGTGGTAGCAGACAAGAATCAACCCCATGTCACGAGAATACGAGCCCTGCCCTAGTTGCCGATTACCCTAGTAAAATAAATAAAATGTTAGAACCAAAGAGAGGGAGGATACTAATATATTAGGACTTGCACCCAAAACCTAGTTCTAAAGCGGTGAAGCTTAGGTTCAAGTTGCTTTTAGGATGAATTTTTATATATATTAATATGTATTATGAATTACATGTCCTATGCCCAAGAGACTCCCTCACAAACTCACATTTGTTATCTTCATCCATTAATTCCATCCCACCTTCCATTTCTTCCTGCAATTCTACCTGATCTATCTATAAACAGAAATCTGCTTTAACTTTTACAAAGACCAATCCAATGCCGCAAAATTTAAGTACTTTCACAGGTCTAGAAGCAGAGAAGGATATGGGGTCAAGTCCTGCAGAGACCCCAGACTAGTTTCCAAACAGCTTCCTCATGGAAATAGGTTGTAAGGGTCGGGACTATACATAGAACTCTCCAACGACCTTCAACCAGAAGACTAGAAACCTCACCTCCAAAAGATGCTTATCATGCTGCTGAATGCAGTCAAGGGATCGAGCAAAAGCAGATTCATGAGCTAAAAACACTTGATCCTAAGCTAACGTGCCCAATGGAGAATTTCATAAAATGGAGAGGACCCAAATCAAAAAAAGATGGAACTTGCCAAATGTGGCGACGATCTAACAGGTTCTGAAAGAAATAGAAGATGCCCAGAAGAAAAATAAATCGATCTTAAGAAAAATAACAAGGATCCATTTACGAACAGGGGGGCTAAAATAGCAGAATTACCTCTAAAATGCCCAGTTAAAGAGCAGATTAGCTAAAATGGCTCACAAGATGAACCTATAAAACCTAATTTATGTAGCAGAAACAGAATCGGTTAGCTCGTGTCTTGAGCTCCATGCAGGAGCTCTTGTGATCGATTCCTGGGCAGGCTGCCTCTGTTGTGTGCCTCACTCAATGTCCCTGCCTAGTGATGGTTTAAAAAATTAAACCAGCTGTTTCCAACAAATTTTCCATCAGGTAATTACTTACGAACTTAACTTGGATTAATTGGGTGAAATCCCATGGATTTGCCACTAAACCACAGCCAGCCAACTACACTTGAATTTTCAATCTTAGTAATCAATTCAGATCCCTTTCCAGCATTCTCTTTGCCAATAAATAAGGTGAGGAAAAGGCGGAGTTAGAAACCTTACAATTCTCTGTGCATGGAGAATAACACGAGAACCGCCCCTATTATTATTATGGTTGTTGTGAAGGAAACTGTGAGGAAAAGACCTGCGTATGAACACTTCACTAGGCATCGTTTCCTTTGGTTAATTAGTTAAAGCCATATAGTATGGATATGGACTATGATTCACTTCTTAAATTTACAGTTAGATGGACGTATGGTATAGATGGAGAGGCTCGGAGTTGGAGACAGTAAAGAATTCCTTCCAATTAACCTTGACCTTCTAAATAATATGATTTTTTGCCAACTGATAGCAGATGCAATTAGATGGGTTTTCAGCATCAAAGAAACAGACAAACATTGATTGGACTGGGTTGGATGGGTTGGTGATCAAGAGGCATTGATATTTGATATGATCTCAATCAAAATATACACTAAACAAAACACAACAACAGAGCCCTTCGTGTTATTCATATGATCTGAATCTAAATGATTTTACCCTCAAAATCTGATTTTACTCGGAAGAGAGAAAAGTTCTCAGCGATTCATTACATACCTCCATCTTTGTTCTATCTATTGCTGCTACTTGTTGATGTTCATTGGGTTTTTCAGCTATCCTTCGTTCCCATTGCATTTACCGTTGTTCTTGCCTCTCCGCGAAAATGCTAACCATTCTTACAACGCCAAGAAGACACTGCCATACAAACTGCAGCCTCGTATTTACACAGCTTTTAAAAAAACTAAATACTTTCGTTTCACTATTAATTACGAAAGCAAAACCAACATTATAAAATATAAAATATAACCTTTAAAGATTAAATTTGTAGTCAAAATAATTTTGGAAATATGAGCTTGAGTTTAGATGCGGATTATATATATATATATAATTTAATTAGATAAATTAGATTATTATTTACAAAATATATATGCAAAATGCATTGAGATGTACTTTAGTGTTAATTTAGAGTGACTATTATAATGATGATCTATAGACATGGACTAAGAGGCTTCTAGTTTAAATGGGGTATTTATCGAAAGTTGTTTAAGATTTGCACCAACATTTTACCAAAAATGTAAGTATAGGAGCACACACAAGCACACCATGTCATTAGAGAAACTTGAAATCCAACGAGGCATATAAGAATGCTTTTGTTTCACCAACTTGACAAGTCATTGTCGACAAAAGTATGAAGTTTTCTCATTCATATATATAGAGAGAAAGAGAATGCAAGTTGTTAAAATTAGCTTCCAAGAGCAAAATTCAACAGAACTAGGGTTGAGTAAACAAAATCCTCTAACTGTGATACATATTACAAAATTAATATAGTATATGCCTCAAATACCACATAACCATGAAAGCATAATAATAAGTCAAAAAATAATCATGGGCAATTGGTCATCATGACACAAACATTAAACAAGAAGAAGGATGATTATCATGTCAAGGCCCAAAGTGTCCCTATCATTTAGCTTTAGACCCCAACCTCCAATAGTTTTCTCTTAATTAAAGGGCCTGGGGCTTAATCAATCATTATCATCATCAAATTTGGGTAGATTTCTACCTCTCGGACAACAAGTGTTAAGCGAAAGAGTTTATCATTGTTATGACAAGAAGAAGAAGGCCAATCATGACATGCCTCCCTATAACCACACACAACATAACTAAATCTATGTCGAGGGTGGCATTTAGAGCAAGGTTAGGCATGGCGTCCCTCCCTTTAAACACACACAACATAACTAAATCTACGTCAAGGGTGTGATTTAGAGCTTATATAAATCCAAGTGAGCAAAAAAACCATCATTACACACAATTAATCCCTGTAAATAAATGAAAAATTAAAAAGAAAACAAGAGAAACAAAAAAAACATGATAATTTTATTAATATACAACAAATCATAGGCTAACCAAACTAGAAAGTAACATGTGTAATCAATTATGATAAAATATAGGAGTGTGAAGCTACCTCAAAAGATATAAAATAAAAGATACAAGTGACTAAGACAATAAAGAAAAGAGTAACTTACAATATATGGAAGAGATAAATAAGTAGATAGAGTAGAAAATAAAGTATTTGTCACTGCATCATTCATTTAGAATACACTAATATATTATTTTGATGATGTGGTATAAATAATGTTCAACATTAAGATGGCTTAGTTGGGTGAGCTTATAAGAGTTTATAAGCAACAAACAAAGACTTTCTTAATAGACTTTCTTAATAGTTGTGGTATATAGGAGCAAACAAAGACTTTCTTAATAGTTGTGGTATATAGGAAAAATATTGTAATATCTCTGGTTTTAACCTCAAGGGGGAGGGGAATGTGTGCTCTAGTTTTGACCCCATGGTATTTGAATTGTACATGATGTATATATTATTGAGATCATGGCATGGAGCTCAAGGCCAAGGCCATGTCATTGATCTGGTGTTTTGTATAGGTGATCAAGGTTGATACCTATGGTGTTAGTGCTAAGTCAAGCACAGTATATATTTTGATATATCATGTAAATGTACAAATTAATAAAATACCACAGCTAGCTATGGGAATGCAAAGTGAAAGAGATGGGGGCGTGATTCCATTAGGGATAGGGAGGGGAGTTAGTCAAACTCTTGAGCCAATAGGGTGTGACCAGATGTTAATGGGGAAACCCATGAATCCTCAGCTACCTTTTTTGTCCTTTGTCCTCAATCATCAATTTCTTCAAGAAGTTGGTGAGGCAGTTAATGCCTTGGGCAGAGTAAGGCATGGAATGCATGGGAATGCATGCCCATTCCCTTATCCCTAAGTCACGTTGAACGTTGGATTCATTCGCGTTGTTGGTAGAGCCAACTGGGGAGAGTCGTGTTTTTTGTTCGTGGTTGTTCATTGTTCTACCATTCTGTCGTCCCAGACCATTCGATCATTCTGATCAGTTTGTTCATGCACGTGTGTTGGTTCACTACCCTGAGTAGCGGAAGAGGAGTTCTGCTGTGTTTTGTTGAGTGATTGGGCAGTGGAGATCTCTCAATTTTATGAGAGTGTGACCTTCTATGGTTTCTCGATTTCCCTAGAGAGGCGCAGTGTGGTGGTTCGACCATCCTGAGTTGCAGGCGTGTGGTTCTGCGGTGTTTGTCTGTGGGACATTGTGGGATGAGACCCTGTTTTCTTTGTGTTACAGAGTGAAGTCTGTTTGGCTTGTTACCTTAGCAATCTGAGAAACCCAACTATAGGTTGGTTTGGTTGATGTTTAATGTGAATGTTGGCTTGGCTAAGTAAGCCCAAGGAACACTATTATTATTTGGCGTGTTGCCTCAGTAGCCTGTGAAACTCAATTGTTTATTGGCTTGGCTAAACAGTCTGTGAAACCCAGCTGTGTGTTGGCTTGACTGTGTATGGTATAACCTGATTTTGCGAGTGTTGGTGTGGTTAAGTAAGCCCTGATAAACCTAGTGGTATTTGGCTTGTTGTCTCGGTAGCCTGTAAAACCCAGTTGTATATTGGCTTGGCTGGTTCTGAATGTGAAGGTTGGCTAAGTGGATTAAGTCCTGATAATCCCAACTGTATGTGGCTTGTTTCCTTGGATAGTCTGAGAAACCCAACTGTATGTGGCTTGTTGCCTTGGATAGTCTAAGAAACCCAACTGTAGGTTGGTTTGACTGAGTTTTGATGTGAATGTTGGCTTGGCTGAGTAAGTCCAAGGAACCCTTATGTCTTAGAAGCCTGTGAAATCCAATTGTATATTGGTTTGGTTGGACTATCTGATAAACCCAATTGAAGGTTGGCTTGACACCCCACAATGATCTTTTAACTAGAGGAATCCACACTTATTCACTTGCTTCTTAAGGTAGGGAGACCTCTTAATGAGTTAAGCTCCAGTTACAATATTATTCCACACATGCCCCACGAGGAGGACTCCATTATTATTTTATAGTCATCTATGAAACCCTCATCATAACTACCTCCTAACAACATGGTGGACCTTTAATGAGACTACATCACATTTAATTAATGCTAAGTAACTAGTGGACCTTATTTATTTAATAATAACAACAATAGTAGACCTAATCCACTTCACATTGAATGTTCACCACAACTCTATTATTGCTACTATAGTGGGCCCTACGACTTTCCCTCCATTACACCCCTAGGGAGGATCCCAACAATACTCCACTCAGAATTAGTCACTTAGGTGTCAATCTCCTCTTCCTTTTCTTGTTTTGAGGGTCTAACCCCTTCAAAACTAGCTCTTTCTTACATAGCCAACCTTCTCGATATCATCTACTTGGAAACCACCTTAATCTCCACCATATTTCATTATTTGATCCTTATTCTTCATGGCCCTTGCACTGCCAACAAATTCCACTACTGCGCCATAATGATGCCTTCTCTACCCAAGTTAATTGCATGATGACGCCTCATCCCAACCATTAAGCCACAACCCGATGTAATGCACAAGGGAATACGTAAAGTGATCATTACACCCTCTAAAATTGTTGCTTCTTCAATTCTTGATATTCAAATAGAGATAACCAGTTGTATTAGCTAGTAGGAAGTGTCTATAAAACTTGTATTTAATCAAACAACGAACATGACAAATAAGGTACCACAAAACAATAAGCAATAAGGACCCACAAATCACATAAGTCTATCTATTTTTATCAAAAAGATAAGAAGGATGACAACCATAATCAATAAGGACCCACAAAACTGGGGGTGGGCATCTTTGGATCAGCCACTTGGGCTCTAGCTGTTCTCCTGGCTCGGACTGATTTTGAATGTTCTAGTTTTTGTTGAGACTTGGTTGCTTATTTCAGTTGGATGGATAGATTGTGTTTTCCATTTCTATTTGTGTAGTGGATCAGGATAGCAACATTTGTTACTATAGAAAGCTTTGTAATTCCCTATAAGGGAGGCTCATTTTGATGGCCTTTGATTCGTTCTGAATAACAAGGTTGGGTTTTTTTCGTTTGAAAAGAAAAGGACCCACAAAACAACAAGCAATAAGAAGCAATAAGGACCCTTAAAACAACAAGCAATAAGGACTCACAAAGCACACAAATATGGTGAAATTACATAGACACATTGTTGGAATTGTAGAATCAAAGTGCAATTTGTTACTATAGAAAGCTTTGTAATTCCCTATAAGGGAGGCTCATTTTGATGGCCTTTGATTCGTTTTGAATAACAAGGTTGGGTTTTTTTCGTCTAAAAAAAAAAGGACCCACAAAACAACAAGCAATAAGAAGCAATAAGGACCCTCAAAACAACAAGCAACAAGGACTCACAAAGCACACAAATATGGTGAAATTACATATACACATTGTTGGAATTGTAGAATCAAAATGCCTAGGGGTTTCTGAGGGCACTAAATCCATTTGTGCAATAAAAAATGCAAAAAGGCAATTTCAGTAGAGATTCATCACTAGATTTTGGAAAAATGCCTGAAAAAATAAAAAATATTAATAAATTAGCCAACTCCCACACATGTATCTATTTTGTATTAAAAAAAACAAGAATGATATCTAAATTGTATCAACTCTTTGCTTCTTCAATGCTGGAATATGAACTTTCCCTTCTTAAATTAGGACCCTAATAAATAAGGACCCACAAAGCACACAAGTATGGTGTAAGCTAAACACCCTTAAAGCACACTACTTAGTGTAAAAATTCAACGATTTCAGTGGGAATAAGTGTTTATTTTGCACAAATTTGAATAAATAGGGTGGGAATTTTCCAAAATCCAGATTACAAGTGTTAAGTTTTGGAATTTTGGGTGTCAAAGGGGTTTGTGAGGGTGTTGAATCCATTTCTACCATCAAAATTGCCATTAAACACAATTAACTTCGAAATCCTGAATTTTAGGTATGTTGTAGGATAAATATTTTAGGTTTTGGACTGTTTTTAGAGTGCTGTAAATTTTTTGAAAATGTAATATCCATTTTAGCAATAAAAAATACAATTTAAACACTCCAGAACATGATTTCAGCATATATTCATCACATAACATACCAACAAAAATCCAAAATATAAAATTTTAATTTAGTCTAACTCCCACAAATAAATTTATTTTGGGTTAAAGAAACTAGAAGAACGATATCTAAATTCCGAAGTATCAACTATTTGCTTCTTCAAGCAGTAAGCTAAAATCTAGACCATTTGCACCTAAAATCAGGCCAGTTTTTTGGCCAAAATCATGCGGAAATTGTTCAAAGTGTAGTTTTTGGTGATTGAAATTGCATAATCTGGATACCCCAAGAACAATAGAAGATATGAATCAATTTCTGAAATAAAAGTTTCAATTTTAACACTAAAAATCTTATTTTCAACAACCAACAGTGTTGCCAAATTCCAATAAAACTTACCTGAAAAAGTACAAATAGTCTAGAGATTATCCAACTGGCTTCTTCAATGCTTAATATGTTTTTTTTCCTTCTTAAACTCCCTGTCAACCCCAAGTAGTCCTTTCAAGGTTCCATGCACCAACAGCCCCTTACAAAGTGGATGGCGTGCTGAGCTGGCGTTAAGATTTTTGCTGGTACGTAAACTGGACTGTGACGGGTACAGTGCCTTCAACACGCAAGGCTTTGGAAACCGTACAAGCAAATTAATTTACATATCTCGATTCTCCAGAAATCTTCTCAGTCTCTATTTTGCCACCGTCCCATCTAAAACATTTATTTCCACCATCTTCGAGGTTTCAGAATTCACAGACATTTTGTCTGTCTCGTTGTCTGCCTTTTATCGGCTGATTTTCAGCCCTACGTCCTTCCACGCACTGGAAACAAGGACCTCGGAGAACCCGTTTCGGGGTTTCGGTGAGATTTTAAAAAACAGGACGTTGGCCATTCATTATAATCAATTACACGTTCTTCCGTACATCAACTACTTTATACCAAATGTCAAAAACACCATTTACTTAGTTGGATTTCATTGGATATTGATTACTCTTCTGTATTTCACCAGTCAGGAGCTCTCACGGTGGAACAACTCCTGAAGAATGCGGTCCTGACTTATCTCTGCAGGTCCAGCCCTGGTAAGCCTAGGCCTTGCTAGCTTTATCCTCAGCCTATTCTTTGAATAACTCGCACATGGTAGGGCTTAGCCTCAGCCCATTCTCTGATCTTTTAGGTTGTTTAGCTTCGTGGATGTTATTAAAATCATTCATTTATTTCTTTGAATAACTGGCAGATGGTATGTGAACCAGTTCTGTTAGGGTCGATAGTCAGTTATCCATGAGTTTTTATACCAATGAAGCTTAAAAGTTATCTTGTTTAGATGGGATTAAGCTGAGTAAAGCACCCAAAAATATTTTTAGTTGTTTTTTTTCCTACTATAAATTTTTACACAGAAGGATGGGTTTATAAACTAGGCCAAAACCAATTTTAATAAGGAGTTAACTTTTGAACCGACCGTTTGCACAGATCGTCCGTAAAAATTTATAGTAGGAAAAAAAACAACTAAAAATATTTTTGGGTGCTTTACTCAGCGTAATCCCATCTAAACAAGATAACTTTTAAGCTTCATTGGTATAAAAACTCATGGATAACTGACTATCGACCCTAACAGAACTGGTTCACATACCATCTGCCAGTTATTCAAAGAAATAAGTGCGATCGGACGATCGGTGCAAACGGTCGGTTAAATAGGATTCTCTTTTTAATAATGCTAATAATGCTGTTATCAGGTTTGTGCAAAGATGAAGATCTATTAAATGTTTAGTAAGTTTTTATGTAGTAAGATCATTCTCAGTCAAAAGATTTATTTATTTATTTAAGGATTTCTTTTAATATTTTAGTGAATTTGTTTCATTTAGTTAAATCTTAATTTTTTTCATTATTTGAATTCTATTTAAAAAGGATTCAGCATTGCATCAAAGCCTTGTAATCTCAACAATTTATTTATGTAATTTTAATAATTTTGAAGACAAAAATGTTTTTTTTTTTTTAAATTTCATTCTTTATTACAAATAAAATTCAGCCATTACATTTGAATTTGAATTGTGAAATTTCAACAACTTATATATACAATTACAAGAATTTTAAAAACAAAAATGAAGAATAATCCAACTAAACTTTTTTTTTCCTAAATAAGAGATGATTTTTCCCCTGTTTCCAACAGTGTGTTTTTTTTATATTGTCAAATGAAGGCCACAAGAAGTTCAAAAGTGTAATAAAAATTTCTCCCACCTAATAAGGATTATACAGCATGTTAAAGTGTAATAAAAGTTTCAAGATTTATTTATTTATTTAAGGATTTCTTTTAATATTTTAGTGAATTTGTTTCATTTAGTTAAATCTTAATTTTTTTCATTATTTGAATTCTATTTAAAAAGGATTCAGCATTGCATCAAAGCCTTGTAATCTCAACAATTTATTTATGTAATTTTAATAATTTTGAAGACAAAAATGTTTTTTTTTTTAAAATTTCATTCTTTATTACAAATAAAATTCAGCCATTACATTTGAATTTGAATTGTGAAATTTCAACAACTTATATATACAATTACAAGAATTTTAAAAACAAAAATGAAGAATAATCCAACTAAACTTTTTTTTTCCTAAATAAGAGATGATTTTTCCCTGTTTCCAACAGTGTGTTTTTTTTATATTGTCAAATGAAGGCCACAAGAAGTTCAAAAGTGTAATAAAAATTTCTCCCACCTAATAAGGATTATACAGCATGTTAAAGTGTAATAAAAGTTTCAATAATAAATTCCAGCTTCTGATGATTACAAAGCAAGTGAAATAAGTCATTTTTAATAATAAATTTTAGCAGAAATATTTTAATGATAAATTTAATTTGAATTCGGTAGTATATATATATAAATAAAGTATGCTTAGAGTTTCATCATAATCTAAATTTTATATATGTAAAATCTTTGTACTTCAAATGTTTTTCTTCATTCTAAAGATTAAATGATTTTGAATTTTCAGAATCTGTTTTATATTAAAGAAAAGTCCTTCCATGCTCATCTTAGCGCTGACAGGTGTCCTTCATAAAAATTAATAAAATGTTATAAAAAATAACATGTCTCCTCAATTTAGATTTAAAATAGTTTTTAGAACCAAATATAAGACTACAAATTAAAACCATAAACATTTAGTTCACATTTCCTCAACGTTTCCACTCTAAAAAAGGGGCTTAGATTTAGAGAGATTTGATCCCTTCGGCCGCTTGGTAGATCCTTTTGAAGATGGATCTATGCTAGTTTGTTACAGAGATGGATTTCACGTCCTCAAAAACCTCTTTTCCACTCAATTGTGCAATCTCAACATCTTATATCTATGATTCCAATAGTTCCTAATGAATTTTAAGGAAAAACATTAAAAAATAACAACGTCCAAAATGTCTAATCTTTAAATTAGTCAATTCTAAATTTATCAAATTAATCAAAGTCCTAAAACCTCAACTTTGTGGGATTTCCCAATGTTTGCTTCATTCTAAACTTATCAAATTGACTAAAGTTCCAAACCTTCAACTTTATGGGTTGTATGGATCTCCATTCTTTCTTGGAAAAGTGGACTGATTGTTTCTCTATCAACTCAGCATTATGTTATCCCCCTTACCTCGCTATGTGGACTATTTGGAAAGCGAGAAACATTTATATATTTGAAGGGAAAAAACTGCCTGTCATCAGCTTTCTTCATCAGTTTGCTTATCTTTCTCAAATGTACTGCCCATCGGTCATTGAGGTAAAAAAGCTAGATCATTGGACATGGGTCATGTGCTTCACTTCCCCCGTGGTTTCTTTGATGGGGCATCTTCAAAGAAGGTAGGGGGAGTTGGTTTCTGTCTGATGTTGAATGAGTCACATCACCTCGAATTTGCATTGGGGGTAGGTCCATGCACCAACACAAAAGTTGAACTGATAGGGCTCTGGGCCCTCATGCATACAACCCAAATGATGGGGATACCCAAGCTCAGGATATTTGGCGATTCTCTTGTCATTGTCAACTGGGCAAAGGGTACAACCTCCCTCTCACGTCCGGAACTCTATCATTGGTGTAGGGACACTAGGAAGCTATGCTCTTGCTTTCTAGAGTTGTCTTTCTACCATATCTACCGTGAATTTAATCAGCTTGCAGATTGCCTCTCTAAAAAAACACTTTCTTTGGCTCCAAGATCTGGTAATTTCTCGGAATTTATTGAAGGTCATTTGACCTCTCAGGATTGTTTTGTGCACTTTTGAGCCAAGTGCTGGAGCATGTTCTCCTTTTTATCTACTGCACCACATTATGATTTGTTATGGAGCAGACTCCTTTTAGATTGTTGCTCTGCACTCTTTAGTTTACGGTAGATATCGTGTGAGTGGCAGCTTATTTTGATGGGATACTGTATTGTCGGTGAACTTGTCCCCCTTGCTGATTTGTCGTAATGTGGCTCCTTCATGAAATGACTGATTGGTTTCTAATGGATCCTCTTTTCACGATTGTAACCCAGTTTTTGGGTCGGCACAATAGATGCCCTTTGATTCATTATGAATATCAAGGACAGGCTTTTTTCTTCTGAAAAAAAATAATAGGGAAAGAAGATTGCTATACATTTAGTAAACTCCTTATTTTCTTATTTTAAATATATATGTACAATTAAGTAAAAAAAATACAAATTAAAAGATTAACATTAAACATTTTAAAAACATTTTCTATTTTTCAACAAAAAAAAAACAAAACTCACAACCACTTGTTAATACAATTTCAAGCATATAACATTTTTGCAGCCATCTAAAATAACAAGCTAATCAGCTCTAAAGAAATAAAACTTTAAATTTTGGGTATACCCAAAACCTATATATTTAACCTTTGATTTTAAAACACAATTGTAATTTAACACAACCATCAGAAATAATAAGCTAATGAGCCCTCAAAAAATAGAACTCTAAGTTTTAGATATTTTAAGTATACCCAAAACTCAATTTTAAAGAAACATACCTCAACCATAATTAAAAATAAATAAAACATACCTCAATCATAATTAAAAATAAATAAAACATACCTCAACCATAATTAAAAATAAATAAAATAAAGATGGTTAAATATTTATAATATTAATTGAACTTAAAACTATTTTCTTTCCATATTTTAAAACACTTTGCACATTTTGAATTATTTATTAGAAATTAAAATATAAAATTTTAAAAATTTTAAGTTTTAATTCACCACAAACATTTTAAATTATTTATTAAAAAATAAAATAAAATAATAATATAAATTTTGAAATTTGAAATTTAAAACTATTTATTAAAAAAACAAAACAAAATAATAATATAAATTTTAGAATTTTTAAGATCTAATAAAGTTTTAAGATTAACCATAGTTTCAAACATCACAAATAAGATTAACCTTATTTTCATGTATCACAAATAAGATTCTATTTTAAACAACACAAAATTATTCATATTAAATTTGATGAGAAATGTCTAAATAATTAAATATTTTTAGGTATTAATTATAAAAATATTATTTATAAATTTTTATGATTAAATATTAATAAGCTTTATTAATTTTCTACTTGTAATTGAAATAAATTTTAAATTTGAATTATAAAAAATGATAAAGCAAATCTAAGTTTTTTATGATATATAATCTCAAAACTGAAAGTAACTCTATCTTATACTCTTTATTAAAGCTAGCCTCTCTCTATTTGAGAAGATGGCTATGACTAGGTACCTAATGTACAAGATCGAGATAAGCATGAGAGACAAGAGGCTTCCTAAATTGCTTCATATTTCAATCAAAACCACTTAGGTCTTAAGTGAGGCACCCTCACATAAGAGGTCACTTTGCAAAATATTAATAATAATTGAAGTACTAATACATCTCAATTAAGGAAATCTGATGTGATAAAGAGTTAGAGGATAAGGGAAAATTAAGATACTATAAAGAGGTGATCAACCATAATTTAAAAAATCAAAAGCATCTCTATAAAAAAAGAAAATCAACATTGTTAAAATAAAAACAAAATCCCTTGAACTCCATAGTGAAACAAGGATACTATGTGATGAAAGAATTTGTCATCTTTGTGAAACCAAGGACGCTGAAGATGAAAATCACTTCTCATAGAATGATATGCATACACCCACATAAAAGTGCAATTTCAAAATTGTGTTACAATTGTCATTCTTAACATTTTAACTTATCACAATTATAATGATTTAGGGGAAAAAATTTGAGCATAGAAATAGTAAAGAAAACCAAGTGACTATTTACTGTTTTAAGGTTCCATAAACCAAGTTGGTCTCAGTAAACTTAATAACTATCATCATCACATAGTCATCTAAATATCTTTGACATATTCACGAAAATAATATCTTATTATAATTTATATAATGGAATTATTTTTGAATATTGAAATAATTAAACATTGATAGTTTTATAATTAAGAAATAATATTAGCTTTGCATTGGACCACATAATAGTTGTAATGCAAGGTTTGGTTAGATACCAAGGAAGAAAGATCTCACCTCTTATTGGAGATGGATGATATCAATGAAAAGCTTAACTACCTCATCAAGTTGAGTTCACCACTCACAAGGATTATGAAGCTATTGTTCAAAACCTTACCCTTTATACTAAGCCAGCTTAAGAGGTGCATGGAGGTGTTTTTTCTATCATAATGATATCAAGGAGTTCATAGTTTTTACTAGTATTCACAAAACTTGTCAAAATTCTTATTCTACAATTGATAAACTTGTGTTTTATTGTTGGCTCTGTTTCTCATGGGGTCATTTAGATTGTGAGTAAGAGTTTTAAATATTTACTATCAAAATAGATGGACTTTAAACCTACATGTAACAAGCACCAAGATGGATTAAATTTCTGAAAATATAACTTTATTTCCTAGTATATAAAAAATTTAAGATAAAAACAAATTTTTGAAAATATAAATTTATTTATGTTGAAAGTAAATTTTTACACCTAAATGATGATCATTATTAATTTATTATTATTATTTCTAATTTTTCAAATAAATATTTAATTTTATTTATTTTTAATAATGCCCTCAAGTACAGAAACCTTTAAAATTAAAATTTATCAATGTTTTTGTATATTAATATTTGAGAATGCATGTAGTGACTTGAATCAATTTAAAATATTTAAAATATATAAATTAGATTTTAAATGAAATCAATAATTTTCCTTAAATTAAGCTTCTAGGTTATAAAAACATGCTCAATGCACATATGCCAAAGAAAAATTCTGTTATATATAAGATTCTTTAGCAGTAAAGATAATGATATATAAAATTTTATAACTGAAAGATTCCTCTTGTTTTTATTCTAAATGTATATAAAATGCATAAAAGGAATATAGTCCACATTGTCAAAGATGGAATATTGATGGTTAACATAAACTTCATTATTTATATTTAAACAATAAACTCTATTCAATCTCGTGTCTACAAGTGTACATGTGTATGAATTGTTTCTCAAAAAACCTAGGTTTCTGATTATCTTAACAAAGAAGTGAGTAAATTGTTTTTTTCTCAAAATATTCTTTCATACAGCACAGCATCAATCTAAGGATGTGCAAAAGATAACATAACATATTCCAAACAAACTGTCATGAAAGAATGTACGACCAAATGGCATTGCTGTCACTTCTAATGCCCAACCTTAGGCCACACTTTTGCTGAGGCCTCTTACTCACATGCTCAAGGCAAGATAAGTTGGAAATCAAACCCAAGCCCTGCCCTACACCAGAGGTCTGCTTTACATCATTGAATTACATGACCTTACAGAGACTATTAACAATTTGAATGAAACCCAAGGCCTGCCCTCCACCAAAGATCTGCTTTACCATTGAATGACATGCCCTTTCATGGCCTGCCCCTTAACAATTTGATATCATATCAAAGAGTAGAATGCCATTTCCAAGACACTTTGCAGGAGACCTACCAAAGCAATATTTTCTTCATTAAAAAAAAAAAAAATTCTCTTTCAGGGAATCAACCTCCACAATTGCTTTAATCTGTACTCCACCAAAGGACTGCTTTACACCATTGAATAACATGACCTGACAGGGACTATTAACAATTTGAATGAAACCCAGGGCCTACCCTCCACCAAAGGTCTGCTTTACCATGGAATGGCATATCCTTTCACAATTTAATATCATAACAAAGAGTAGATTGACATTAGCAATATTTTCTTCATTTTTTATCCTTTTTTTTCTTTCAGGGGATCAACCTCCACAATTGCTTTGGTCTGGACCCTTGGACAGTCATAAATAACCTGCAGGCTGCTGCAACTTGAGGACTATTACTTTTTCACCTCACTTAAATTTAGATCCATCACCAGGACACTGTGCAGCATTTGATGCTGCTGGTGACAACAAAATTTAGTGCTGCTTGCAAGGGCACCCAGTGGACTTGAACCCACGACATGCCAGTATTAAGGACAGGAGGAAGCTTTGCAGGAGACCTAGCAAGGCAGCACTCATTTTTGTTTTCACTAGCAGCAGCACTGGGTATAAGACAGACTGAGCTCTGTGCACATGGATTTTGACTAGGCATTTTTGTGACAGAATATAAGACAGGCAGCACTGCACATGGATTTTGGTTGCAAATTAACGGACTAAACAAACAGTTTGGGGTATGGATTTCGATTGGGAATTAAATGGGATAAACAAACAGTTTTGGGTATTTGTGCTTTAGCAAATATTTTGGATTTCTCTTGTTGGGTCAACCGTTCTAACGTAAATCCTAGTGGATACATTACAAGTTTTATTTAAAGCTTCTTAACATTATAGAATAAAACGTTCCTCCTGATTTCAAGAGAAGATGGCTCTTCTTATCAAAATTCATAGCCTCCCCTGTGCAGCTCACAAGTTGTCCTTCCACATGTATTTCTGTTATAACCAGTTATTGTTACTTCTCAGGCACTTCCATTACTCTTGTTATGCCATTTATTAAAGCCCTGCTGAACGTTCTTCTGGCCAACAGGAGACATTATAAAGATTTTCTCTCGTTTTAGTTCGTCTTTTAGACTCACACCTTTATGTGAAAACACAGGAATAATTTATGTTGAAATCCTCTTAAAGGAGAACAAAGTTTACTCAATCTTCTTCCTCAGATAGAAGAGCTAATATATATATATATTGCAACTTCATGTGTAAAAATGATTTAGAAGACATAACTTATCATTTTTTCAGCAATCCGGACTGTTATTAAAGGAAAAACTAAACTAAAATTAAGGATGCATGTTAATACAATAAATACATACATTCCTTCATATTTCAGACCAAAGTTATATTAAAGTATTAGATACCATGCACTTAATGGAATTGCCAACACCATTGTTGCTCCAACTGGCACTATATATTATCAAAGACATCGCATTTCTTGATACAGAGCTCGGTAATGATCAAAATTTCCATGCCACTCATTGGTTATGATCAGAGGAACATTAAAGCTTGCAAATAGCGTGGGCAAACGGCTCTGAATGCTAAAAGCTATCCCTCAAAAATGAACTGATTAGAGGCGACCGCCTCATAAATAAAACTGATGCGCTGGTGGCTTCAGTAACTAGATATTAGTCATTGGCAGCACTACTGCTACCACTGTCCATGGAGGAAGACTTGAGGGTTACAATGTTATGATTTAAATTAGGTGTGCTGACAACCCTGGAAGATGGACGATGATGCTTCACAAGAGGAACCAAAGATTGCACCACATCTGCCATTAAAGGTCTATAATCTGCTTCTGGTTGAACGCACATTGCAGCTATTGCTGCAACCTGCAATGAATAATAGGAAATAAGTCAATGCTTATTGAGGATTTCGTTCCACATTAATTTTACTGTTTAACTCCTGTCTCCCCTGTTTTATGAAAGTACTGTACTTTCTTTAGCTACTACCACAACTTCCCTGAATATTACAAAACAAAGTCTGACCTGAATGAGCTCCTTCATGGAGAATTGACCCTCCAACACAGGGTCTATAATCTGAATCAATTTTTCTCTATCTGTAAGCTGAGGCAGGGCCTGAAATACAAACAAAATGGTAATAATGAAATGCTCCAAACAAACACAGAAAAAACAATTTGGCATACAATCTACAAATCTAGAAGCAACCATACCCAAGATACAAGGACACCTTGACCAGGTGGCCTTTTCATGTCCACTGGAACTCTTCCAGTTAAGAGTTCCAGTAGTACAACTCCATAGCTGTACACATCTGATTTAGTAGTCAAGTGCCCTGTCAATGCATACCTGCATCCCGCGAAAGCAATTGAATTACACAAGCAAATAAAGCAATCTAAATAGCAAACAACAAGAGTTCAGTGTATATTTTATGATCTGGACTCTTGAAATAATTCCAGTGATTGTACATAAACGGTTTATAATGGTTTAACCTACATGCAAATGACATCAGCAAATCAAGCATTCTAGATAGTAACTGGAAAACTATCAGTTTCTCTTTGTACTGCTTGAGAACTAATAACTTCAAAGAACTAGAGGGGTCGTCTGCATCCTGAACTCCGTTTCTTTGGGACCAATGCCAAACGAAAAGTATTTGTTGAATTTTACATCTAAATCACTATGCAATAAGTGCATAAAGGACAAAATTTGAAGGGAAATGAAAGAAGCAAGTCTTTGTAATTTTAATTTTTAACCATTTCATAAAGAGAACTGCGATCCTGCAATACTTCTTCTGAGTTCAAAAACTGTTTATGTGATTTATTCAGGCAGTAAAGAAACATGAAACTTCACTTACTCGGGGGCAACATATCCCTGTGTTCCCAATACTCGAGTGGACACATGGCCTCCTACTTTATCAGAACCAAGTTTGGCCAAGCCAAAATCTGAGACTTTGGCATGGTAGTTTCTGTCTAGGAGAATATTGCTGCTTTTGAAGTCCCTGTGAATCACTGGAGGATCAATACACTCATGCAAGTATTCAAGTCCTCTTGCCGCATCAAGAGCTATTCTCATTCTGGTCTCCCAGTCCAACTTTGGAGGATTGCTAGGACAACCTGTCGACATAATCCACTATTACACATCTGCTTTATTAAGAACCACTGCAGGAGAAGTCACTAAGTAAATTAAGACAATTTAGTTGTTACACTGAATCCAGACCATTACCAAGAAAGCTGCCTTCAAAAGAAAATTGCACAGCAACAAATCAAGGCATTACAAATATGTTTATGTTTGCTTGCTAACAATCTTATTGGTCAACATAAAATAAGAAAGCGTGTTTCAAATGAAACTTCATAACCAAATCTAGATATTGCATACATTGCTCTGTGAGATCATAAATGCATTTATTGATTACTAATATGATCTTCAAAATGTACAGTAAGGAAAATAGCAATATGCCAAACTCCTCAATATTTGAATTTATCTCACGAATAAATCATTAGGGCATTTAGTTTTCGGAAAATTGGATGTTTGAAATCCATGGAAATATTTGGAATTTTTGTGCTGTGTGAGAGTACCAAATACCTACATGCTTGCAACTTGAAATTGGTGATTTCAAACCCAGGTTAACCTTTGTTGTGAGACAATTAGAAAAAACGAGAAACCAATCAGGTATTTGCCATTGCCCACATTGCCAATGTAGGCATCTATGGGAATCCTGAATACCTATAACGGATTCAGCTCTGTAAAACTGCCCATAGGGCACTAGGAGAAACTCTGAACGAAACAAGAGCGTTACCCAGTTTCATTTCCAGTAGAGTTAAAATACAGGGACATCCCATAGTTTAAAAAGCTTTTGTATTTCTTTTAATAAACATGTGGACCTGCTCTGCCATGCATAGGAGCTTTTACCATTCACCCCTTCCAGCTGCTTTGTTGGATTGTTTTGTGGATGGTGATTTGGAGAGTACCTTAGGTTCTCAGAAAAACAAAATCCTACGAAAATATGTGAAATTCAAAAATTCATGAGGGGCTAGAGAAGACTTCTTGACGAAAATGCGGGTGGCTAATTAGTGTGAAATGAAGTTTTTTTCTAAGCTTCACCAATTCAAAAAATAAAAACCCTTTTCATGTAGTCTAACATAAAAGCAGCAGTTGGGAAAGGTGGCTTCTCACCATCAGAGTAAAGGTGCTCCTGAAGGCTTCCATTGGGCATGAACTCATACACTAAGAGTCTGTGATCATGGTCTGCACAGTACCCAATCAACGCAAGCAAGTATGGTGAATGGAGACAGCTCAGAACATCAACCTGTTCAAACAAAGAAGCCATGTCATGGAAAGTATTCTACTTATAACAGAATCCAAAAAAATACAACCATTTTCCTCACTCCAATAGTCGGAAAGACATGCACAATCACCACTGTATTCAAATAAACAATGTACCATCTGCAGGTTGGAAGTTTCAGAGGCTCATTGAGACTTAGAAAATGAAAAAAACAAACAAACAAACCTCCACACGAAACTCTTGCTCTCCCTGTTTGCTTGCTTGGTCAAGCTGCTTGATAGCAACCTTACTACCATCCTGCAGGACTCCTTTATACACAGAACCAAAACCTCCATTGCCAATAATATTGTTTGAGCTGAAATTGCTCGTTGCTGCTTGGAGCTGCTTGAATGTGAAAACTTGTGATTCTGTATGCGATGACGAGTTCGTCACAGGAGGGACAAGTTCATTGCTTGGCGGGAGGGATTCTGCATAATAAAAACAGTATGCTATTCAATAAAAAAAAAACAGTAAATCAAACAAGCACCATAAGGTAGGCTTCCCCATGTGTTGTTTATCACATATGAGGGTATGTCTAAAGCCCAAACGGGTCATCGAAATACATGGGAATGAGCCCTGCAAACTCACAAAATTGTCCAAAATTCAATATCTCACACAGCAATGGCCCTGGCACGGACCCCTCTAAACCTGGGTCTCATATGGCTGCTGGAAGTTGCCTATCTGGAATTCCAATATTTAATAAGTGGACCGTTGATTTAGCTTTAGAAGTAGTTTTAATGTGTTATCTGCTGACCATTTTTATGGACTTTGACAGAGCTTTCGAACCTTGAAAGTGCATACCAGACTCAAGTTTAGATGGGTTTGTGCGAGTGTCCACCACAAAACCTTTACCCAGGTTTATATGAATCTCTACTTATGTCTATATTGAATGCACCATTACACAATAACACAAGAGTTGATGAGCTATGCGGGTTGTCCATATTCAAGGCAGCCGATGCACCATTACACACAAACAGAAGACTTGATTCCATATTCAAAGCAACCAATGCACCATTACACACAAATAGTTTATATGCAATGCACCATTACACCAAAACAGAATCCATAGATCACCCTGCCCCACCCAAAAGTGTAGAAAGCACCTCCCTTGTTTCTTTGTTTGAAGGCTAAGGAAAATGAACACATAGCATTAAACTTTATGCACAAACATGGAATCCCAAAGTCAAATAAAGTACGTGGAACATACTCTCAGTGTGGAACCTCTTCTTGACTTTGTTCTTGATGTACCAATAATAACTGAAGGCCACCAACAGCGCCACCATTGCAAGGGAGGCCATGACAACAATAACAACCAGAGCAATACTCTCCCGCCTGTTTTCCCCATTTTCGCCTTCAACCTGATCAGTGTTACTGATTTCCTGCAGATAGCGAACCATGTGGACTTGGTCGGATATTAAACAACAGCTAAGACCCAAATGCTGAACTCAAAAGGCCAATGCTCTCAAAAGGCCAATGTGGGTCTGTAGACTAGGCTTCCACACGAGTCCTGGTACATATGAATTGCATTAAGGGACTGCTTGGCTTGAGATTTTCAGTGCACAGTATGTATATATAATCTCAGCTGGATTATTATTAAAATCGATTGCAGGTTCCAATGTGACGGAGTCCGCTGCATCGAGACTAGAGCCCACATGAAAGCAGTTTCAAACAGTTTCAAATAGAAATGGATCTCTGACAGACAAGTCCCTCTGCTCTTGCACCGCACATTCTTCCGGATAAAAACAAAAGCTACACGATGGTCTTACCACACCCACTTGATAGGAAGACAAAAAAATTATTGAATAAATTGGCAGTAAGGTTCCATGAAATCTGTAGGGCAAGCTTGAGGAGAACAGGTCAAACTTAAACTAACAATATAGCTGAACTTTCTTTGTTTTGAAAAGATGCTAAGACTTTCATCCTAGAAGGAGACTTACAGTGAAAGCAAATAGAAAAGATTCAAAAACACATCACAAGCAAGTTCAAAATTAAGAGTTCACTGCCATACTAGATCATGCTAAGTGAAATAGAGGTGGTTTCTATTGAAGCAATTGTTATGGTGAGACTCATAAGATATCTAAAAAGAGTTGAGCAAATAGAAGAAGGGAGATGGCCTAAGGTTGTCTTCAATGACATACTGTGCAAAAGAAAGAAGACTTGGATGCCGCAAAATATTAAATGGCTTAGCAAGTGGGATATGTGCTTGAGCACGTGCCCTACGAATAGTAAAGAAATAAAGGCTTTTGATGTCAATAAGTTCCACAAGCGAACTTAGGATAAAGAGCTAGGGAGAAAGAGAAAGTATTATATTGAAGAGTTTTAGCCCCAAGGGTTAGCTCAATTGGTAAGACGTGCGTACACTCTCTCGGTTCGGGGGAGGTCACGGATTCGAACCTTGAGTTCTCTGGGGTTAGGCCTTCTGCTAGGATGGCCGGCGGTTTACCACCTCTACCATCCACGGATGTGGGGAAGTATTGTTGGGTTTCCCGTGGACCTTTCCATCTGCATATGAAAAAAAAAAAAAAAAACCCTACCTACAATCAGCATCAAAAGGCGTACATAGGGGCAAATATACCTTGGAAAGCCAAAATTCTCATTGCTCAATTAAGAACTAATTTCCATCAACTTCGTTGTGAGACCGGGCGCTGGAAAAGGCCAAAAGAAGCTTGGGCAGAAAGGAGTGTGTATTTTTTGCACCGCTGGAAAGGTGGAGACAGAAAAACATTTCATTTTAGAGTGTGAAGCCTTCAAGGACAATAGGGACAGGTACACAAATGTCTTGACTAATAAATCTTGGAATGATTTATTTAACGAGGGGACTGTGGAAAAATTGGGAGTGCTCATCATCGAGTTGAATAGACAAATGATTGAATTGCAGAAAACAACGTGCGAGTTGGTATGTCCCATAGGCTATTCTTAACCTCATTGACGTCCTTCTTTCCTTTTATGAGGTTTGTTCAAACATATCAACAAAAAGAATAGATGGAAAAGATTAAATGTTTTAATAATTAATTTTTTTATGTGTAACTTTTTATTATACTTGATTTTTTTATGTGTAATTTTTTTATTTTAATTAAAATTGTAATTTTAGATTTGATAAAATTGTTATTTTTAATAAAAATAGAATAAGCATTTGGAATATCTTGTAAAATATTGACATTTAACAAAGTGTAATTTTATTAATCCAAAATGATTGGTATTGGATTTTAGATTAAAATAACTTTTTTATTTTTAATGAAAAACAGAATGAGCATTTAGAATATCTTGTGTAACATTTGACAAAGTGTAATTCCATCAATTCAAAATGGTTGATATTGAATTTTATATTAAAATAATCGTCTCTTCTTATTTTGAGTAGTGAAATAAGACAAATTCCTAAAGAGTGTTAATAAATTGGTAAATCCACATTTTTATTGAAATTTACTTTCAAATTTGATATATAATTGATTTTCTAATAAATCAGTAAAAAAATTTAGTAGTTTGAAAAAAAAAACTTAAAAAAATTTACTCTATTTACTTATTAAATTATTCTATTTAGGATTTAGAGGTTTTTCTAATTAGAAGTTTTGTTTCATGGCTTAAATAACCTTTTTAAATAAATAAATAAATCCATCTTCTTAAATACTTTTATTACATCTAGATTCTGCAATCTCAACTTCATAAAATTTTGGCTAGATTTTATACAAAACTAATAATAAGATAAATATAAGTGAAAAAAAATTCAAATCATGTTATATTTAGCCTATACAATATTATCCACTAAACATAATAAACACTTTCCTCATTTTATTAGGAATTTGTATGATGATTATATTTATGTAAGCACTTTCTTTCTAGTTATAAAACATTAAAAAATAATCATAATAATAATAATAACTCTCGATAGCTCATTTGTTTGAAGTCCAATTAAAAAGAGGTTCATTTTATTAGGAATTTGTATCATGATTATATTTATGTAAGCACTTTCTTTCTAGTTATAAGACATTAAAAAATAATCATAACAATAATAATTAGGTATAGCTCATTTGTTTGAAGTTCGATTAAAAAGAGGGTTTGATATTGACGTAAGAAGTTCAATTCTCATAAATCCAAATCTCTAAATCTTTAATCACAAGAAACTTACAAACTTTCAAATAAAACAATAAATCAGTATATAAAACTTTCTCCCTTACTTTTAAGATAAAAAATCCTTTCACTAAACAATTTAATTTTTAAAGTCTAGAAAATGTACATACTTTTTTAAACTTGTAATTTCTTAAAAGAAAACATATTCTTAACCATTATACTGGTTATATTACTTTTTATTTTTATTAATCATGTTTGAATTTTATTTTTATTTTTATCAATCACCCTTAATTTTTTATTTTCTAATAATGGTTATTTATCTTTTTGAAATGTTACACTCTGTTTTAACATTTAAACATTTTATTTTTATTAATCAGGTTTGAAATTTTTTTATTTTTATCAATCACCCTTACTTTTTTTTTCTTTTCTTAATAATGATTATTTATCTTTTTTGAAATGTTACATTCATTTTAACAAAATAAACACACGTGGTTTTTTAAAATGTTACATTTATTTTAACAAATAAACACACGTGGTTTTTGTAAGAGGAAATCGTTAACAATGATTTAGGAAAAAAATGTCAAATCTTAAAGATTATGGGTTAATTAACAAGTCACCTTTCTTCGTTTTTTTACGGGTAAAGATTTTGTAAAATCTTAAAATTCATGTGTTAATTGTCACAAAAGTCTTCCAATTCTATACTAGCATTTGCACCGAGCCTACATCGAGAGGGTTAAAATAGTGAGTCTTTTTGCAATTGAACTTTTTTTATTTACCTTGGCAGACTGGAAATTACATTTTAATAATATTGTTGTAAGTATTACTGACCCGACTTACAACTAAGGTTTTACTTGAAGACATTCATGACTAAATACATCAATGACATCCCCGATCGGAGGATCAACACATCTCTCTCCCCGCCCCCCTGTCTCCCC
>LPNX010704108.1:600719-659095 GCA_001517045.1 Pseudotsuga menziesii
AATAAATTTCAATAACCAAATAAAAATAGTCTACATGTAAATACATATAAATAATATACATATAACCTACCTCTTACTTATTTAGGTTTGACTTTTTACATAGTAAAATTATAAACTTTTGACATAGTAAGAAAACTCACATAACATTATGATAGGATCATGTTGAGGAGATGGCGCTCCAAGAAGATTTGAATTCTTCTTCTGGTTTTCTTGATTTGTGAAGAGCCTTCGGCTCTGGTTTTTCCTCGGGAGACCTTTTCCTGTGTTCCTGGAGGACCCATTCCTGAGAGGATAGGCTGTTGCAGTGGGTTGATTCAAGTACCAGCTTGGTTCCTTCTCCTCTGGTATGGTGTTGCATGGAGGTTTCTACTCTGCGTTTTGTTCTTTGTGATTTTTTCAGGAGTGGCCAAGATCAAGAGACTGGTGTTTGGATAGAGTGTCATGGATCTGAAGTTCTGAGAAGGGGTTCTCTTCTGTGCTCCAAGAAGGAGAACGTTTCTCAGCTCCATGATCTTGGATTTGAACCTGCGCGTTGGTTGCTCTCTGGATTGTTGAGCTATCCCATTTGGCTATCAAGAAAGTCCTTGATTTATTTGCTCCAAGATCATTTTTCCGGTGTAGTTTCCAAGTTCCAGGTCGCTTCTTGGCCGTTGGTTGGCTTCTCGGATGAGCTGAATTTGCCCATCTTCAACGGATTCACTTTGTCGTCTCGGAAGAAGTTCGGAGTTTGTTCACTGATCAATTTTGCTGACATTCTTTGCACTTCTATTTCATTTTTTGGAAATCTTGTTCCCTTCTCTCCGCTGTTTCGAAAGGATTTTCTTCTCGCCCAGCCGCAATATTGGAAGGATTTTCTTCTCGCCCAGCCACAGTATCGAAAGGATTTTCTTCTCGCCAAGCCGCAGTATCTGAAGGCCTTTGGAGTTAGGTCCTCCGCTCGTCGATGCCGAGGGATCGCTTCCCTTGAGCTTTTTGAAGCCGCTGTTTCGGATGTTCTGTGATTGGGTCGGGTTATCTATCCGGTCGTCGATCCTTTTTTGCTGACATTCTTTGCACTTCTGCTTTGTTTTTTGGAATTCTTGTTCCCTTCGCTCCGCCATTTCAGAAGAATTTACTTCTCGCCAAGCCAAAGTATCGAAAGGACTTTCGAGTTAGATCTTCTTCTCGCCAATGATGAGGGATCGCTTCCCTTGAGCTTTTTGACGCCGCTGTTTCAGATTGATCTTGGTGATTGGGCCGAGGGGTTGCCATCCGATCTCCCGTCGATTAGATCCATCTCTCTGCTCGTTGAATCTTGTTCAATTCTTAATCACAGAGGTTTTCACTCCACCTTGCTGTTCTGGTGGGTGCGCAGAACTCTCTTTGCTGCCATCGGTGATTTTGATGTTTGCTAGTCGAGTGGAGGCTGGTTGACAAAGACTCTCAGCCCAAGAAGAGTTTGATTGCGATCCTGGTGGAGCTCCATCCTTGGAGCAATTTAGTGTTCAACTGCTGAGTCAGATTTGCAAAGGACTCTTTGTTCAATCAACTTCTTGAGCTTCTCTGATTGTGATCCTGGTGGAGTCATCCAGTAACCATTTGCTGAGCCTAATTAGCTCAACGCTGGTGGGCTTTATTTGATTCTTTTTTGGTGGTTCTATTTTGGGAGCATGGAGGTTGAAGGGGGCTCTTCCCCTATTCCTGATCTAAACGCCTTCAGAAGATTGACAGCTTCAGGAAGTAAAAGGAAACTCTCTCAAACTCAGCAAACTTTTGTAAAGAAGCTTGAAAATATTCCCTCGGTAGCCCTACCAGTGGAAACTTGTCAAACAACTATAAACATTGCTGACAAGGGTCTCATTGGCCAGTTCACTGGGCTTTGGCCTTCCCCTAAGACAATTGCAGGATGGGTTCATCGAAATTGGAAACCTCTCATTTTAGAAGGTATCTGCAGCAATTTGATAGGTAAGGGATATTATCTTTTTCTCTTTGAAAATTTTACTGATAGAGATTTGATTTTTCGAAACGGACCATACTTCATGGGTCCCCAGGGACTCTACTTGAACAAATGGTCTCCGAACTTTGATCCGAACCAGGATGTTCCCTCAATGGTCCCTGTCTGGGTTAGGTTGCCGCACCTTCCTCTTCATTGCTGGAATCCAAGAGCCCTTGAAGCTATTGGAAACACCTTGGGGAAATATATTGATAGGGTTGATCGTCGAGATCAATATACCTGTGCCAGAATCTGTGTTGAAGTCGATTTGGAGGTAGGATTACCCGAAGCTATTAACTTGACAATAGCAGATTGGACCTATGTACAAGAGCTAGGCTATGAACAACTGCCCTTTAAGTGCAGGTTTTGTCATGGTTACAGACACTTTGCCAGATCTTGCAAGAAAAAAGGTGAAGAAGAAGTTGTTAAAGAAAAGGGAGATGAATGGATTCAAGTTCAAAAAACTAAATCAACAAAGCAAGGAAATAAAGAAAAGAAACAAAAAGGAGAATTGGGGACAAGCAGCAATACCTCTAGACAAAAAGAACATGAAGAAGTTATGAAAGAATCAATAACTAAAAACAATTTTGAAGTTTTGAGCATTCCCGAAGACCAAACTCTTGAAGAGGGAGAAGTCCCTCAAACTCAAATCCAAACAAGTGAAGAAGATAAAGGCCTTGAATCAAAACTCAACACTCCTGTGGAAGGTCATTCTCCTACTTATGCAGAAATGGCAAAAAAAAAGAAAACTATTGACAATTCTGGCTCTTCTGATGAAGATCCTCTTGGTAAGTCATCCAAAAAAGGGCGGAAATATCTCAAGACGGTCCGGGAGGAAGAAGCCGAACGAATTAAGATGCAGGGAAGTCAATCAACTTTAGAGATGTCCATTGGTAGGAACACTCGGGCGAGACCTGCAAAAGGAGGCCCAACCCCTTTCGTCAAATGATGAATTGTGTCTCTTGGAATTGTAGAGGGCTTGGCAATTCTACAAAATCCGAAGCAGTGAATGATCTCATCAGAATGGCCTCTCCAAATGTCCTTATGCTCCAAAAGACAAAAATCGATGAGGAAAGCTTACTCTCCATTAGTAGCAAGAGCTGGAAATTGAATGTTGGTAAGGCAGTAAGTTCCAGAGGCACTGCTGGTGGAATAGCCACATTATGGAACATAAGTGACTTTATTTTGGAAAATTCCCTCAAATCGCAGCATTGGATTTTCACTCAACTTTGTCATATTCCAAGCAAGAAAGTGTATTGCCTTTTTAATCTGTATGTGCCTGTCAATTTACAGGAAAAAAGAGAATGCCAGAACTCGCTGGCAGCCTTTCTTGATGCAAACTCCTTTCCAAATTTAATTATTGCTGGAGATTTAAATCTAATTCTGAATGCTAAAGAAAAAGTCGGCGATGTCTATGGGAGAGATCCCATGTTGAACTGGGTGGATAACTTCATACTTAAGTGGGAGATGATTGATTTCAAACCCAAAAGAGGAAAGTTTACTTGGTTAAATAACAAATTAGGAGCAGCCAACATTTCTGCTAGATTAGACCATTTTCTGGTTCAGAGCTCCTTACTGGCAGATAAAACAGTCATATCCTCTAGTATCTTGCCGAAGATCACCTCAGACCGTAAACCGATTTTATTACAGATTGAAAATGAAGAGGACCTTGGCCCCATTCCTTTTAGATTTAGTCCACTATGGAAAGATAGAGATGGATTCATGAGCACTGTCATCTTGGCTTGGGCAATTCCAGTTGCTGGATCTCCAAATTATGTCTGGGAGAGGAAGCTTATTAATACCAAAGTTGCACTTAGTAATTGGGTAAAAATTACTCAAAAAAATCCAACCAGCGAAAGGAAAGAAGCCCAACAAAACCTGGAAAAAATTCAATTGGAAATGGAAGAAACAAAAATAACTCCAACTTTACTAGCAAAAGAGCAAAATGCATAGACCATTTCTTTCCAGGCCTTCGAGCGAGAAGAAGAATATTGGAGATTAAAATCTCGAAGTACGTGGCTAAAAGCTGGCGATAGGAATACCTCCTTTTTTCACAAGCAATGTAGAGTTAGAATTTCTCAAAATCATATCTCGGAAATTTACTCCCAATCTAGTGAAGTGGTAAAAGGAAATTCTCAAATCAAACAGCTGGCTGAAACTCATTTTCAGAACCTCTTCAAGGAAGATGGACTCTCTGATCTTGATCTTACCTCTGATTTTTTGGTCAACATACCCATCTTGGTGAGTGAAGCAGAAAACCATGAGCTAATCTAACCTTTTAAGGAGCAAGAAATTATTGACGTTATTTGGTCCATGGAGCCAGATAAAGCTTCTGGACTTGAGGGGTTCTCCTTTCAGTTTTACAGAATTTGTTGGCCAGTTATTAGGAAAGATCTCCTCCGAATGTTAAAAGCTTTCCAGATTAAATCCAAAGTGGGGGGTTGCACAAATTCCACTTTTCTTGCTTTAATTTCTAAAGAAGCCAATCCTTCTTCCTTTGATAGATTTAGACCTATCTCGCTCTGCAATGCGTCCTGTAAAATCTTTTCTAAATTGCTAGCAAATCGACTTAAACCTTTGCTTGAGAAACTGATTTCTCCTCTTCAAGGAGGGTTTGTAAAAGGGAGACATATTCTGGATAATGTCATTCAAGTTCAAGAAGCTATGCATTCCAGTTTTCTTGGGAAGGAGAAGGGCATGCTCATTAAACTTGATATGGCAAATGCTTTTGACAGGGTAAAGCACTCTTTTCTTTTTTTCGTTCTTCAGTCTTTTGGATTCAGTTCTGCATTTTTAAATTTAATAAAAGCTTGCATTCTCAATCCTTGGATAGTGCCTTTGGTAAATGGCAGACCAACAAACTTCTTTCAAGCCTCCAGGGGTCTCCGATAGGGATGTCCTTTGTCGCCCTTTTTGTACATTCTTATGGTTGACTCTCTAAGCAGGAAGTTATCAGCAGGAAAAGTAGATGGTATCATTCCAGGCATTTCTGCAGCAGTAGGAGTTGAAGCTATCAACCATGCCCTCTTTGCGGATGACACCTTGCTCTTGGGAGGGGCATCTCTAAAAATGGCAAGAGCTTTCTCTGAAATTATGCAACATTTTTGTATTATATCAGGGGCTGTCATTAATAACCGAAAGAGTGCAGTATATGGATGGAATGTTGATCAATCAAAAGTAGATAAAATATCTCAGATCTTGGGATTTGAAGGATATGCTTATTGGGACAAGGTTAAATACTTGGGTCTACCTTTAACTTTGGGGAAAAACAACCCCTCTCTCTGGATGGAAATCATCAGTAAGATTAAAGTAAAGATCATTTCTTGGGGAGGTCATTGGCTAACCAAGGCAGGAAAGGTCCCTCTGATTAAGTCAGTACTATCATCACTTCCTATATATCAATCCTCTCTACTTCTGGCACCAAAAGCTATTATGAATCAGATTTCTAAATTACTCAGACACTTCTTATGGGGAGGTGGGAAAGCAAATCAACACCGTATGCATCTGGTTAATTGGGAAACGGTAAAAAGACCTCTTCTTGATGGAGGATTACAATTCAAAGATCCAGAATTGTCCAACATAGCAATGAGAGGAAAAATTTTATGGCAGCTTTTTTCTAACAAACAACACCCGGTTAGTCAGTTGCTATGGAAAAAATACCTTCACGGCGGATCATTAAAAAATATCCAAATGGCAAACACCACTAAAGGATCAATTATCTGGAATTCATGTAGGAAAGTATTTGATTTCTTTGTTCAACATCTGTATCGCATTCCAGGAAATGGTCGGAAGACTTTTCTGTGGAAAGATAGAATAAATGGACACGATCCACTTCTTGCTGATGAGGCTATTGTTGAGATCCAAAATTGGATAACAAATAAAGGAATCCACAGATTGGTCGATATAGCTTCATGGGATGCCAAAGGAAATTGGATCGACTGGTCTTTTCCTCCCATGATAGAGCATGATCTTCCTAGTCTCTCTGACCATCAAAATCTGTTTCTAACCAGGCTGATAGGAACGACTCCTATCCATCGATTTTGCAGAGATTCGTGGGGATGGGGATCATCTGGAGTTTATACAGCTACTTTCGGTTACTCTCATCTGCAGATTTCAGCGCATGCCAGTGCAGTGGATTCCTCTGGCTCCCACAATGCAGCTATCTGGAAGCTGGTGTGGAGTCTACCCAGCATTCCAAAGATTAATTTCTTTACTTGGATTGTAATTCATCAAAAACTGTTAAAGGGTGAAAATTTGTCAAAAAAAGGTTTTTATGGACCATTTAGATGTTGTCTGTGTTTTCAGGCTGCTGAGTCTTCAGCACACATTTTAGTTGAGTGCGTCTTTGCTCAAAAGGTTTGGGCTTTAGTTCTGCGTGGGCTGTCATTCTCTTTTTTTCCTCTAAATGCTGAGCCAGTCATTCTTTTTAAAAATTGGCAATCAAGATATCGTGGTGCCCTTTCTTCCAATCATGCTTGGACAAAAATCTGGCAAGCTATACCAAAATTTATCTGGTGGAAATTATGGTTGGCTCTAAATGATATGATTTTTAATGGCAAAATCCCAAAACCTGAAATTGTAGCGTCTAAAGCTAAGGCATTTCTATTAGAAGCAATAGGAAATATTCAAATAGCTGGAAATAATCTAGAAGCTTAACAAAATTGGCTTGGTACGAAACCAGTGGATAAAAATTCAGGGGTGCTTAAGTAAACATGTCATCAAAACTTTTTGCCAGATCAGGCTCTCAAAAAAGGAGTTTTCAGATTGGTGGAAATCTAAAAATAGGACTTCGATATTCTTTGATGGTGCATCAAAAGGAAATCCGGGGAAAGCTAGGGCAGGGGGTTTGATATTTCATCCAGGCGGAAAATTAGAAACAAGTTTTAGTTGGGGAATAGGGCAAAATACAAATAATCAGGCAGAATTATTTGCTCTTTTGAAAGCATGTCAACTAGCAAAGGAAGCAGGGCATAATAATCTGCAAATCTTTGGAGACTCTGAAATCATCATAAAAAATTTAAACTCGGATTCAGTGTTCAATAATCTTTTTCTGAATTTGACCATGCAAAGGTTGCATTTCATCTTGATGGACTGTGACTCAGTTACTTCTTATCACATTCTCCGTGATTTGAATAAGCTGGCAGATCTCAAAGCAAATCATGGCTGCCTTCTCCCTTCGGGAATGTTGTGTGTGAATGATGGGCCTTGCCTATTGCATTCCATTCCATGACAAAATCTCATTCTGGTGTAAGGAATTGTATTCTTTGGAACAAATTGTAATTGGGTGAAAGCCCAATCTTTCCTTAAAAAAAAAATAATAATAATTAATCGTTTTGGTTAAAAATAAAAATAAAACTCACATCAACAAAATTAAAAATCAGCCAAGATTTTACAATTCTAGCAAACACCCCAAGTGCCAAACAATCCCAAAACTTGCTAGGGATGTCGCACTATGATCTCAACTGTGAAAATTGCAAGTTTCTGCGATGTGTGATCAACCCAATGAAGATGATCTGTACCATCACTTCACTGCCTAGTTACTCCAATATCAAACCTTGGAGTGCACCAAAGGACTCCACACTTAAACATTTTTTGTGAAAAAACAAAATATAGTTGTGGCACATCATACGATGGATGGAAATTCTTTACTACCCTATGCCACCCCACCTGATGAACTATCCTCCTAGCCTCCATGTCTTCTTCTCATACCATTATCCTCTATCCTTATATGAAATGCATATGTCCTTTCCACCTTCCTTCGGATTTGCTACATGAGAAACCTCCATTAAAACCTTACCCAAAATATTGAAAGACGATAAGGTGTGTCCCATCTTGTCATGAGAACCAAGACCTAACATAATACCTTTCTCTCCCTCCCAAGTCCTAGGGGCCAACCAAATTAAGATCCCTTTTGATGAATCTACTATGTAGTCAAGCAAGTTGAAAGCTGGATCTTGCAAAAAACTGCTTAAACTCTCCATCCCTAAACCCTCGTGTTTGGTTTTCCCTTTTAATATTTATTTTATCATTATATTTTAAAGTCTCATATTTATAAATATTTATCCATTATAATTGAGCCAAGTTACATTATTTTTTAACTGTTAATAGTTGAGCTAAGTTATATTAATTTATAACTCTTGATGATAGTTTGAATTCATATTATTACTTATTATGTCCCTGACAAGGGGATATATATGAATCGGTCAGGTATATTAATCTCGAGTAATTTAAAAATTATGAGAGTTTACATTAAGGTTTTGCAATATTTGGTATAAATTTTATTTAAGTTTATTTTTTAATCATATTTTTTTAGGCTATACCATTGGTATGGTGGAGATGACGTCGCCCTGGGTTCCTGTGCCCCAAGACCCGGTGGCGACCTGATGTCAACATTGTTGTAAATATATGAGATTCTGGTTTCTCGGGTGGCAGAGTAATGATGCATGACAGGTATTGATTGCAGGATAGTTATTATTATTCCCCTTGTGCGGAATTACATAATCAATTGAGTTTTGGCACTTGTGCCACATGAATTGCATTTTTTTATGATATAGTTTTATAGATAAATCAAGTCCTTTTCCTAAGTTTTTTTTAATCCACTATGTTATTATTGCTTTCCTGGAAGCGAATTTCAATTATGATATTTTATACTACGAATTTACACACAAATAAATTGATTTTCCTAAGTTTTTTTTGCACAACGATGTTATTGTGAAATTACCTTTTCATTTTACCCTCAGCTCTGACACCCTAACAAACCTACAATTTGTATTGAGACCCTGAAAATCATTGCAGTGGATGGAACCCTGCAATCAATGACATGTAGGAGCGTGGTTAAGTGGTTGAGTGTAACGTGGAAAGCTGCATGGAATTTCACCAAGTCTACATAGTGTGGCAAGCTATCAAACATATGCAGGAGCATGGTTAAGTGGTTGAGTGTAACGTGGAAAGCTGCATGGAATTTCAGCAAGTCTACAAAGTGTGGCAAGCTGCATGGACTTTCACCAAGTCTACATAGTGTTCGTTGCAATAAAACAATCCATTCAATGTTTTAGTTTTTTTACTTTTCCTTACCTTGAGGAAGCTCTGTAATATTTATGCTAGAAGCTTGAACTTCCATGAAGTTTCATCTCAGGCGAGATTATATTTTGTTTGGTATGTTTTCGCGGGAAGCTTTGCAATATTTATGCTAGAAGCTTGAACTTCCAAGTAATTTGTCCAATTTTATTTCATTTGACTCAAGTGTTTTTTCAAGCTGGATAAACAACGAAAAGATCCCAACACCAGTGACAGAGTTGGTAAAGGTCCCTTCAATACGTTCTCAGTTTCAACAAGTCTTCGGAGAGGAAGAAATAAGTTAGAAAAAACAGGTACTCGACGCAGATACTACGGATGCTAGCAACGTAGACTGCTCTGGTCATGAAGGAAAGGACAGGTTCCTTTTACTGAATGCTTTGAATGTCTGTATTTTTTCTTATTGTTGGAGGGAAAGAACAGTAAACTCAGTAGCGACTCTTGACTGCAGCTTTGGCCTTAAAGCCATAATCTTCCATCCAAACCTCAGGTGAGATTATTTGTGTTGGATGTTTTCGCATAAGGAAGCTTTGCAATATTTGGCTAGAAGCTTGAACTTCCATGAGGTTTCGTTTCAGGTGAGATTATTTGTTTTTGTATGTTTTTCACATAATGTATTGTGAGTCGTTCTAAGTTATGAAATTTAGGGCGACTTCTTCCATCGTGCCAGTAAACGAAGTGACTGACTTCTTCAGTCACTGGCCTCCCTTCCCTCTTCTTAGTCTGCAGGTAAAGAGCAAGCAAGAAACTGGTATTTCTCCTCGTCCTTCTAAGTCTGTAGGTGAAAACCAAAACCAAACAACTAAGCCAATAGAACAGAAGAAGAAAATGACCAGGTTGATTTTTTGTCCGAATCTGGTCTACAAAAACAGTCAATTCAAGATGTGAAGCGCATTCCACAATTGAGCTTTCAAGTTGCAAAATTGGCACTTTCTTGAGCTTTCGAGTTACAAAATTGGGTTTTGGATCTTAATTTGTTACATCAAATTTACCCATATACTTCAATAAGGACACACTTCCAGCTCCATGACTGCTTCGTCCTTGGTTGTGATAGATCGTTTTTGTAAGCGGCCCTAGAAAACAAGATGCTCCTTGAAATCTAAAGCACGGTGGACTAGTCATTATTCTGTGTCTCTGATTATTTCATTATTCTTTTGGTTTTATTTTTTATAATTATTTTTTGTTTTCTTTATCATATGACTTTTGTATAAGTACTTCTTTTTTAGAGCGACTTTAATTGATGGATTGGAGATAATACCACCTTGAGAAATATGGATACTCGTTTATTGTGTGTATCAAAGTGGAATTTAGACATTTAACATTTATGGGTTAAGTGCTTAAATGTGCTTATGCATCCATCATAGCAAAGAAAAATTGAAATGAAAAAATAAAGTATGAGATGAATGTCAATAAATTAAAGATGAAACTTTATATCAATCAGATTATATACAACAAAATTGTGCCCAAGCACATGGTTGGAATTTTTTTGGTTATGATGACATCTAGTTGTTGCAGATGAATATTTAATTATGCTTAACTCAAATCATGTAAAAAATAAATGGCTTATAAATTTGTTAAATACTCAAAGCATTTAAAAAAACAAATGACCGAATAAAGGAATACTTACATGTCCTTTCGACATCTTTGTTATTTGTTCTTAAATCGAGCATTATGTTTGACTTCCATGGTAACTTGTTAACTCTCACAACCTTTCATTATCATTATTGTTTATTCTAAACTCAATAACATTTTTTTATCATTACTATTTATTCTAACCATGTTTGGAAATTGATAATGTTGTCAAAGAACATTTTTCATAGATGATAGAATAGATGATAAAGAGCATGTAGAAGCTTAAATTTACCGAGTATCCATTATATTTGCATACCTATATGGCTGATAGTTTGTCCACCGGACCTCATCTTGTTATTGCGCTGATAATCTTTCAAATTGACCTCATCATGCTATTAGGCTACAGAGTTTGTATAACAAACCATGGTCTTAACCTATATTGTCTTATTCTTTCATCACTGTCATGTGAAATCCATGGATGAAGTTCTCTCGTTGTCACACCAAAGTGGATGGAAAAAACCAAATTAAAAAAAACACAAGTTTTGGATGATCTGGGAGAAAGGGTGGATATGACATTGTTCAAAGTTGCAAACAATAACAAACTCAAAATATATACCAAGGAGAAATAACTAGACCCATGCAATGTGATAACTGTGGGGAGGTAGGGTACATTTCCCGTTAACAAACTCAAAATATATACCAAGGAGGAATAACTAGACCCATGCAATGTGATAGTTGTGGGGAGGTAGGGTACATTTCCCGTGATTGTCCTTTTCCTAGGAGACCATGCTAGAACCACGAGCCATGCTTCAAAAGACTGTCCATGTTTGATTGAAAGACGAGAAGACTGAAATAGATAAAGGGAGGTTGAAATGGTGAATTCAGATCCCATACCATCTAGTAGAGAGGTTGGGCCAACCATTAATTTAATCACCATAGTAGGTCCTAAGATCAGAACAAATATTAATAAACCTAAATCATTTGATATAATGAAGGTAGATACTGGAGCACCAAGATACGATGTTGAACAACAAAAACAATTTTTTTAAGTGTCGTTTAAATGTTCAGAAGTATGGTTGTGCCAAAGACATTAGGAGTTGTGCAAAGTTATATAGTTCAGAAATTTTAAGTTATTAAACCAAAAATGCAGTCGCATAATAATTCTAGCATCAAGGTGCCAAGGCAGTTTTGTAATCAATTGGAGGACTAGTTTCGCCTATTGTCAAATATTTTGGGGGATGAGTACCTGAACATAAATTTGTGCAACTCACTGCAGTTTATGGAGGGGGAATGTAATCTTCCTTCATTGTTGCTCTCACGATGGCCATAACTTAAGAATGGTGTTGGGTAATAATGATTTAACAGGGTCTATACCTAGCCATCTCTCTTTGTTGCCCATTCTCCAGAAATTATATGTTCTTAATAACTTGGTAAGGTCACTCCCTTAAAAAAAACTGTTGTTGTCAATGTCGATGGGAACCTGCATATTGGGAAATTTCTTCCTTAGAAAACACCCCCTGGATCTTCTCCCCAGACTCCTGATAAGCCACCCACTTCAACTCTGAATCTTGTTGCACCTACATCAGAAAAAAGAAATGGAGTTGTTGTGGGTGTTAAGGAGGACAAGAACCGATCATCTTCCTCAATGGGTGTTATTGTAGGTTTTGTTCTAAGTGGGTTTGTTGAATTGAGTGCAATTGTTGCCATGGGATTTTGTTTCTTTAATAAGGGATTACAAAGATAGGGTCGTGTGTAGAGCCACAATACTGTCGTTGTTCATCCCAACATTTTGCTTCGGAGTTCGAGTTACTGAAGATTACTGTAGGGGATAGAGTGCTTCTGCGACGACCAACGATACACAAAGCAGATCAAGCAATGGGCCAAGTGATATACAAATTTGGTTCATACATGATACTACATGATATTCATCAGAAACTATGCAACCATCACATCACTTTTGGAAAAATTGTTTAAGAAAACTGATCCATTCTCATGGACACTAGACTGCGACTTAGCCTTTGAGCTCCTTAAATAAAAAATGGTTAGTGCTTTGATTCTTACACACCTAGATTGGATAGTATAATTTAATTTTTACATAGATGCCTCTGGGACTGCTCTTGGCGTTGCTATCGCCCAACCCCGTGAAGGTAATTTGGACCATCATGTGTATTTTTCCAGCAGAAAGTTCTCACAAGTTGAGCACAACTACACTACTACTGAAAGGGAAGCTCTTGCTACGGTATATTCTTTGCAGAAGTTCCACCACTATTTTCTGGGTGGCCATTTAAAGTTTTTCACTGATTATTTTGCATTTAAATATGGTTAACAAACCTGTGCTTGAAGGCCTCATCTGCCGATGGCTTTAACTATTCCAGGAATTTTCCTTTGATGTCACTGTCAAGCCATGGAGACTAGACACATATTACTGAGAGAGGAGAGGTGACCTGCACAAGTATTTAACACGTTGTATTATGAAGTTGGATGATGACGCTGTGCTTCTCCAAGATTTTCTATCTCATAACCTGGTTCGTTGTCTGGACAAATATCAAGCTTACGAGGGGAGGGCTAAACATTCCTTTAAATTTCAGGAAACCTATGATAAAATATTAAGTCAATGAAATTTTAATAAATCTTTGTTCTCTCTGAATATGTTGCGGATTTTTTTTAGTTTGCCACACATATATTTCTTTCTCCAGTTTTAGTGCAAACTATTAACCCTTTCTTTGATTTATCCGCAAAATCAATTAACTAAAAGGTTAAAGAAATCTTTATTCTCTTTTTTTACTGCAAACTATTGTCGTATTTTATGATTTATCAGTAAAATAAATAACTAAAGCCATGAAGAAATCATTCTTCTCTGATTTTGTAGTGTTCTGTATTTTGTATTTTATCTCTAAAGAAAACTTTTCTAGTGTTTTGTGATTTCTTGGTAATTTAACAATTAACTCTCTAAATATATTGCATGGTTTTTCTATGCTTTTAATTTTTGTGATTACTTATTTTGTGCTCCATGAGAGGAGACCAAACAATGGGAGGAAAACATTTAAGGTGGGAGGGGCTCTGCACAAGTAATTTGCTTCTCCAATATATTTTTTTACGTCATCTTATGCTTAGAGTGAGTGCAATAGTCCGCACAATGTATTAAATCTACGAGGTAGCACTCTTCAACAAATTCCTTTAAATTTATGTAAAACCTATGACTCTGATATTAAGGAAATGGAATTTTAATAAATATGTGTTCTCTTGATATATTGCAAACTCCTTAGTTTGCAAACTCTCTACTTGATTTATCCTTAGCATCTCTATAACTACTAATATAGATCTTTTTTAGTTTTAGGGCAAACTATTGGGGCTTTCTATTTTAAATAATTAAAGGTTGATAGAAATAATTATTATGTGGTTTTATTGTTGTGTTCTTTTTTTTTAGTTTTATTATTTTTTTATTCGTAGTAATTAAATAACCAAAGGTTAAACATCTCATTTATCCACATTCAATAACTTATTCTTATTGATTAAATAACAAAAGGTTAAGAAATAATGTTTAACCATTCACTTGCTAAAAGCATAAATAAATCTTAATTATCTAGATTTATTTCAAAATATTGGTTCATTTTCACGTTATTGTAATTTAAATTTAAAGATATCTTGGGATTTTTTAATTTAAAATTGTAGATATTTCCTAAATAAAATCTTAAAGATCTTTTTTATTGTTCAATCTATTCTTATAAAACTCTTAAGTTTTATTATCCTTAAAGATTTTTTTATTCTCTTATTTATTCTTAAATAACTCTAAACTTTGCTTATCTATGGAAAGTTATTGCTTTCCTTTGAATTTTTGTATTCTCTTATTTATTCTTAAATAACTCTGAACTTTGTTTATCTATAGAAAGTTATTCCTTTTGTTTGAATTTTTTTATTCTCTCATTTATTTTTTTACAAATGAATGCTTAGTTTGAATTTATTTATTCTCTAATTTATTCTTAGATAACTCACAATATTTATTATCCATGATATGTTATTACTTCTTAGTTTGTTTTTTCCCTATAATTTTCACTTTGCTTGCTTTATCTTTCTTATATGCCTAGCAAAAGAACTTTGCTTTGGCTATGTGATTAGGGAGATGCATTTTAGGTTTTCCGTTAGAGCTTCCATACAACTTAAATACAAAGTCTAATTGTTTAGGACAACTATTAGACATTACATATCTCATTTGAACTTTTTTATCATCGTTTTTAGAGTTTTATGATTCTCAGGTGAAGTTTTTTTACATTAAATAATAATTGCTATATATTAGATCATTTAATGGGTTCTTTAATTCTTAACAAGAATGACTTACATCCATTACTAATAAGACAATGATTTTTAAAAGAAAAAAAAAATGCCAATAACTATTTATAAAGTGGTTTTATGGTTTAACTTTGAATTTTTCTTATCTTTTTGTTTGATTTTTTTCTCTCTCATTTATTCTTTTACAAGTTAGTACTTATTTTGAATTTATTTATTCTATGATTTATTCTTAAACAATTCCAAATTTTTATTATCGGTGATAGCTTATTACTTCTTCCCTATTAGAGCTACTCGAAAATTCACTCAAATTTTTCCTTTTATATCCCTAGCAAGAAAACTTTGCTTTGCTTATGTGATTAGGGAGTTGCATTTTAGGCTTTTCATTAGAACTCCCCTACATCAGATGAAAATCGGTACAACTATTACACTTGAAAATCCGTGGGGACAACTATTATGCTCTAGACATTACACATCTCACATGAACTTTTTTATCATCATCTTTAGGGTTTTGTTGTTCTTAGGTGAAGTTTTTCTTACATTAAAAAATAGTATCCATCTATAAGATCATTCAATGGGTTCTCTCATTATTAACAATGACGACTCACATCTATTAATAATAAGACAATGATTTTTAAATAAAAATGTTAATAACTATTTATAACGTGGTTTTATTGTTATCAAAATGTTATTAATAAAATAATCCTTATTAAGAAAGGTGGATATTAATTTATTTTTTTAAGTAATCTCATACACCATTTTTTATTTTTCAAGGAATTTTTCTAAACCTTTTTTTACTTTTCACGGCATTGAGTTTTTCATCAATAATGTAAAAGTAAATCATGATAGCGTTTAGGTGTGGAAAACAATAATAAAATGAGATTTTTGTCTAAGATTTCTTATAAGATTGTATTTTTTAACAAAGTTGAGTGGTTCTTTTCAACTAGGGAAATACTTGTTAAACTTTTTAATGCATTCTTTTATTTGATATATTTAAAAGGGTATAAATCTTTATTTTTCATATTTGTTTTATTTTTTTTATTTATATATTTATTGGTATTTATATGAAATGCAATTTGGATAAAAGAAAAAAATTACTAACTAGATAGAGCCATTTTTCTCAAGTAGAACCATTACTAAGAGTTCCAATTCATTTCCTTTTGAGTAAATGTTTGTTTCATATTTTTAAACAATTTTCATAGTTTTTTCAACCTACTCTCAAAAATTAAAACCTAGAAATATAATGTGTCCATCCCATCTCAGTATAACATTTTCAAGTTTTGGGTTTGACTATTATCCCCAACATGTGCAAATAATCAATGACAAGTACCACTTATGTTGCATAAAACTTGTAATAAAGATAAGGAAACTAACTCAAAAACTAGTGAAAGCTTACAGATTTTGAGAACATAGTTTGATTATCTACATGATGGTTAAGAATTCCCAACTACGTAAATTTGAAAGGGTGCAGACCCATAACAATATTTGGAATTGATTTAAGTAGGAAACCTATTTAATAGTTTAAAAGTTACATAAAATTCTCCTAGACATTAAAAGTTAATATTAACGATCTAACTTAGTATGATATTTAACCTTGTATCAGGTTCTTGTATCGAGTGCACAAGACTAAATTTATGTTCTTATACTTGAGAATTTAAGTCGATCTATTGAATCCATCAAACTAACGACCTTCAAGCCAAAATCCCAAATAATAGAAATGACCATAGTCAAGGTGCAACAACACAAAAGAATATTAGCAGAGTTAAATCAGTCTGATATTTAACCTTGTATCAAGATGTTAGCACAAAAGTTTGAAATATATAACATTTTTAATGAAATTGAATTATATTTTTAATAGCACAATCTTTACAATGTTTCTATTCTAATGATAACCGGTAATTTTTTTTTCTATTTAATAATATGTTGTTGATTACTATCACGGATAACAAATGATTTGCTTTTACAATTCTACACTTTTATGTTTTTTGAAAAGAGTGTCATATTTCCTTAGTTCATGCTCTTCCAAAATGCTCTTAGAATGCGCCTTCTTACTCTTCCCAAGGCATTTTTGCTTATAGCAAAAACATGTGCCAATGTCGGGGACATTGCCACCACGTGGCTCTTGTTTATATAAGATCCCTTCTTAATCATTTTAAAGGAGAGAAAACAAAGGCTTTAAAAGGACCAAAGACTCCTTACACCATTGCTATTGACTCATTAAATGAAAATTGCATTTTATTTAAAGTTTAACATTAATATTTAGTAGTAAATATTATCAATGATATTATTTTTTCACGTAAAGGTGAAATATTATATTTAATAACTAAGATAAATTGAATTTACACATATGTGATTTAATAAGATATAGAATAAAAATCCTATTCCAAATGACAAGAATCTTAATTTAGTTTTTTCGTAGGGAAGAACTAAGGATTTTTAAGCATCAACACCAATAATATCAATTATTTTTTATATTGAAATATATATATATATATATGTGTGTCCATTTGGGAGCCCTTGTATGTAATGAAATATTAGGGCTTTCATGGTGAACCACTTTTAATATATAATAATAATAATAATTTATTTTTAAGGTCACCGCCAAGTGATACACCAAATTGGTGTATGAGATGCCCTTGTTTGTGGGAGAAGGGACCCCCCTCTTCTCAGCGATTTTTTGGAATTTATTAAATATATAAAAAATAATGATTTATTTAACCATAGACAAATTATTTTAATTAAATGATAGCATAAATTAAAATATTTATATCATTACATCGTTTATATTATGTGTGCATAAGAATATAAACTTTTTATCATTATTTTCAACTCTTAACTCTATATTTTCCCAACATATTAGTCAAATATCATTAATGACAAAATATAAATTAAAGTGAAATTGACATAACATATTTTATTTTATTTTTAATGTGATAGTTTTTTTAATATTTTTCAAAGAAAACATTTTTTACACCTAAAATTGACTATTGAAATTACAATAAACAACTCAAATAGTTGAAAAAATGCATAAACTCAACAAAATAGTAATATAAAGAAGTTGCATATATAACCTTATGATATTTTATATACAACTTCATTTTGTTAAAAAAACTCAAATAATATGACAAAAAAACATTTCATTAACCTTTATGTTATGAGTGATGAGGTAGAGAACTAATACTTCCATCTATATATATATATATCCCTATATATATAATATCCCGTCATGGAACGAATATATATATATATATATATATCGTCATCAAATCATCTGTCTCAAACTGTTATTCTTCATATTGCCATTCACTTTTGCAGGGCTTATTGCCATTCACCAGCTACACTTTTCGACACATTTACAGAGAGTTAAATACTCTAGTTGACAACTTATCTAAGAAAGCCTTGATGATGCCAAAAGGATATTTGAGTGTAGAGGAGTTTTGCAACGCTTTCCGCTTCAACTGGAATACTATCGAGATATATTAGATTTCTTTTCTATTTGTTGGTATCTTTTAGTTGGTTCTGATGTTGTCGGCCCATATGGCATATAATTTTATCTCTGATTATATGTAATTTTGAAATGGGACTAGTATGGACCTTCGCTAGATAAAAATTGATTTGATATTTGTAATTTTGATTCAGGTTAATGGTTTTTTTTATGTGTGAAAAAAAGAGAGTGTGTGTTTACATTTTATTTTTCTTCATATTTTTTAAGTAATTTTTTTTTTGTAACGCTACACAGATCTATTAAAATATGAAAAGAAAATATACAAAAATAACCCTACCCAGAGGAGGTCTCAGGTGATGAAGCCACCACCCAAGCCTCTTTAAAACTGAGGGTCATCTGAGAAAAACAGAGATGATATTGTTCATGATGGTAAGATTGGCAGAGTACCCAGTTTTAGACATAGACATAGACAGAGTTACAATGTTCATTTTCAAAAATAAACAAAGACGTAACCAAACTAGACAATTATGGCATAAAAACCCGAAACGATATTTCGTTTCTGTAGATGATGAGAGCATGCTTCAAGATGGGGGGTTTTTCTCGATGATGGGGCATCCCCATCTTTCCTCTTGTGAAGGACTAGACGAGTTGGTGGTAGTTGTTGGAGCAGATTGAGGCTTTTGCTGATGTTGTTCTGACTTCTGGCTTTCCATGTTCTTTAGACGTTTGAACATCGCCTCCACCGTCGAAGAGATGGGGAAAGACGGTGCCTGTGGGGTCGAAATCATGATGGCATCCCACGATATGCCCCCTATTGTACTCCCACTGCCACCTCCCCCAAGGCCGACATGCTCGACGTTGCAAACCGTACCTTTCCAGGAAAATGTATTGTCTAGTGGTGTAAGCTGAGAATCAATTTCCACCATTTTGGCTTGCATTGCAAGAACAAAATCACGAGCGTCTGACCAGTTTCTAAGCATGTCTTCAACAAGATTGCATAGCATATTTTTTACAAGCCAATAGTGATTAACCTAGCTTCCATTCTACCAAGAAGCAAGCCGCTGGCGGAGGACCTTCCCCTCCCAATATTCAACAAGAATGTGAACCTGAGGAGAGATGTGATTTTCATAATCTTCTGTGACATGCAGGCTACACCCGCGCTGGGCTTTGCCCCTGCCTGAGCTAGCGCGACGCTGTGTTCCCCTTTGTCTGGACATGATTGTCAGACAAAACCACGGCAGAAGGAGAAGGAGAGCGTGGTGGTCACTGGAACCTGTTAGTAGAGCACTACGAAAATATCTCGACAGAACCAAGGCGCCCCCTGGAGGTAGAGGCCAGACATCCAGGCATGTAGCAAACGCGAAATTACTCAGAGCAGAACTCAACCTCGGAAAGATAGTGAAGCCATTATCCATGGCGAAGATAACCCTCGCCTGACTTGACCGTGTACCTGCGTACATTGAATAAACCTGCAACGCCATGAAATCTTAGGAGGAGGACAAGGTGTTTCCACCCTTCGTCGCATATGCATAAATAACTTGCGGATCTTCTCCCACGCGAGAAGAACGTCAAGAGGGCTGGGTTGATGAATGTGTCGATCGCACGCTGATCGCCACGCAGAGGGTGCATGGATTGAGGCGTGGCACAATGATGGGCTACTGCACTGTCACCCGCATCCGGGGTTAAGTAATATTATATTTATAAAATAGAAAAAAAAATATTATATTGATATATAAAAGTATAAATTCAAATATTATTAGGTGTTTGGAAATAGAAGGTGTCTTTCATTGAAAATTTGGGTGGTTTGAAGCAAAGTATTAAAAATTACTATATGAAAAGGGGGGAAAAGATTAAGTTTTTTTTTTATATTGATATATTAGGTTAAAATTTGTAATGTTAGGTGTTTGGGTCTACAAGGTTTAGTTTTCTTTTTCAGATGAAAAAAACATTCCTTGATATTCTATTGAACCAAAGGTAATTGGGTACATCATCAAAATATCAGATCCAGACATATGGTATCTAACTGCTTTCCAGAAATACATAAACAACTTTTACCAAGAAGAGAGAGCATTATCTAAGTTAGGGCTTGTGTCCTCTCAAAATTGTAAATTGAATTGACTGATCATCTTACTCCCAACATGCTCAACCCGAGCCAAAAATCAAAGACCGCCAGGCCTTAGGCATATTAGAGCAAAGCTCTCAAAAAAGTTGAAGTACAACTTCCCCAAATAGTTCTCCTTCACAAATTTCCATTAAGGTAAGATGGCCTGGAGCCATATGAAGCTCTTCCTTGGATAATGTATCTGCCCTCATATTATATTCCCTATAGACATGGTTGAAATCCATGAATGTGAATGAAGATATAAGATTTTTGGTGTTGTCACACCAAGCCTCTAAGTTCACATTGGCAAGTGTGGATTCTTCCTTTGCCCAATTTATAATCACAAAGGAATTGCCAAAGACATATAGATATGGTAATCCAATATCTTTGGCGATGTACAATAATGCCCAGAGTGCCAGTAGCTAAGCTCTTGTATTAGTGTTGTGTCCACAACCTAATTTAATAGAGAGAAAATGTTGTTCATTAATCCAGATACATACACCCTCACCTCCAATTGAATCTATTGCAGCTCCATCAAAGAATGCCATAGGAAATTGTTTGGGTGGAGGATCTCCAATATTCCTGACATTTGACCTTTTTACTTGAGCCACCTGATGAGTTGATACCTATAACATAATCCTATGAAAGAGTCTGGTAATATTAGGCTTTATATTCTCAAATATAAGGCAGTTTCTAGTCTTCCAAAGATTCCAAATGAAAAAAATAGGCAGATACAAAAGTTCCCCATCCTTTGAAAACCTGCCGATAATGTTCCCAGAAAGAGTCAGATCTGACCAAACCACGTGTACATCAAATATACTTCCTAATCTGTGTAATACCTCTTGTGCGAAGGGGCAGCCAACAAACAAAGGATCAATTGATTCAACATTTGTCTTACATAGGCTACATCTGTTAAGACCGAGCCATCCCCCCTTACATAGGTTATCCCAAGTATTTATTTTCTTATAAAATGCCAGCCAAATAAAGCACTTAAATTTCTGTGGAATATTGAATTTCCAAACCTGTGAGAGAATACAATCTGAAGATAGAGGTTAATATTCAGACACAATGAGTTCATATGCTTTTTTTGCCGTAACCTTACCTGATATGAGTTCAGGTAAGGTCTATAAGGTTTAGTTTAAATGAGAAGGTGTGCTTTTTGTTTCATTGAAAATTTGGATGGTTAAAGCAAAGTTTTTTTTAATGGGTATTCTTGATAAGTGGATACAATTTTTTTGGACTCTTAACTTTAAAGAATATGGGAGCTTTTTAATTAAGATTTTATTTTAAATAAAAATGGTTATATTTTATATTATAAAATTACTATAGCAGTGCTGGTCAACAAAATAACACAATATATAGGCTTGTCACAAAGTTTATTGTTTGGCGCTAACCCAAAACTTGAAAACTTAACTTAAAAAGAATTAGTATAACTTGTCAACATAAGAATACAAAATAGAGGTTTGTCACATAGTTTATCGTTTGGCACTTACTCAAAACTTGAAAACTTAACTCGCAAAAAGTAGCACCTTCTTTTGTAAAAGATATCCAAAAAAATATAGTATAAATCCCCCAAAAGGCAACTAATATCAATCATACTTTTGCAAAACATGAAGGAAGTAGAGCTTTAGCGAAATACATGGTCTATTTGTGTTTCATCTTGACTAGCATGTGAGAGTTGGGATTCTTAGTTCTCCATGTTCAATTCTACTGGCATTTGGTGGATGTTCTCTTCTTCCCTAAGCTCCCCAAGACTTGACCCCAATGACATTCTAAGATTCCAACAGATTGTGATTCCCTATTCAAATTAGTAAACAATTGGCAAATAAATTTGCATTCAGTTTCTAAGGTCTAGATTTGCCTCTTTTGTTGGAGCAAGGTTTTCATTATTACAACATGATCATTATTATGAGTTTCATCTTAGCGATGCAATTTGCTAATAACAATGAAGATTGAAGTCATATTGTCGAAGATTAGATCCTCATGTCTACAAAATCCTATGTATATCATAATTTTCACAAAGCAAGCAATGCCCAAGATGTGAATGATTACCCACATTGTACACACTCTAATGTTTCTAGATTATTTGAACCCAAACATAGTCTCAAGTATGCCACCTAAACTAGTAGATGATCCACAACACTCCATAGGTCATTTGTTTTATGTGAGCAAGGTTCTTAATTATGAAAACAAAGTTCAGCCCACCAAACCAAACCAAAAAGTGTAGCACAATAAGGGGCATTTAAATGATGAATTGAACTAATGGGAGAGCACAATCCTTGAGAGATCAACAATTATCGAAGACTCAAGAAGCACAAATCCAAAAAACAAACAAAATTTCCTCCATAACCCAGTTATTGTCAAACCCACAAACACTACACTATAATATATAGGAGGTTCTTCCAAACAGACTGAAAATTAATCAAATTTAGACCTAAACGTGTCCAAGTTTGTTGGACTCTTGACTAAGAAGAATTGAAGATAGGAAACTTGATTAGGGGAGAGTTACTACAATGTTTGCTTCGTTCATAGAGCAAACTCGCTCGAGCTAACAACTTGCTCCATTATCCAACTTGCGTACTGCCTCATAACTGAACACAATTGATGTTGCCAATGGTGCATTAAAGAAGAAGTGCATGAGGATACTTAGGATGTGATATGCATTGAATATTTCTCACCATACCATTTGAAGTGATACGTGGATGGCATGCAATAGCATATATAGATAATCATAGATTGATTAAGGAATGGGGTAAAGTGATACTCCCCTTTTAACCTTTAAAATGCCACATTCTAATTAAGAGGCTTTGTTGTCTAGATTATTTGCATGTCAATTGTGCTCCCTTCGAACATTGAAATACTCTGAAGATTCAAATCTAACTGATTTTTATGGGATTCTTATGATGAGCTTGGTGAGTTTGTCATCGTATGGAGTAGTGGATTTGATCATATGTCTTAAAACAATGGTATCCTTGATAATTAAAACATTCATGATGCATCTCAAGTCCTAGATTTTTAGTCCTTGATATAAGTTTGTCAAGATCTCGATTATTTGATGCCTTGTAACAAATATAAATGTTATAAATATTAATATTTAATACTAAGTAGGTTAATTAGGGTAATTAATTAATTACTCAAGAGATAACTTGAAAAGTCAAGCCCCTTACCACTTAGGGTATGAAATACCCGACACTAATTCTTCTAAAACATCTTTTTATCAATCCAATTATCAATAAATATTTGTCCTATTAATGGCTTATCGAATATTCCAGGTGTTCTGGTAAATTGATTGTGCGAAGTGAATAAATATTCATTTCATGTGGTATCAGAGCTAGTTTGAGATTGAGGCCTTTGGCCATATCATGATTTTTAATCATAATCCTAGGGAGTCCCTAAATTTATGGTCTTTGCCCAAGTAAAAAAATAAGATAAAGTCAAAAGAAAAAATAAAAAAGGAAGAAGTAAAAAAAAAAAGAGAAGAAGAAGGAAGATTGCCATAAAAAATGAAGGTTAAAAAAAAAGTAAAATCACAAGTGGTTTCTCCACCCACGATTTTGTTTAATAAGTGGTTTTTTAATTCTAGGGTTTAAACCCTAATTCCCACCCCATTCATAAAAAATATATATCAATAATACTATTATTAATAATAAATTTATTATTGTTATATATTTTTTCAAAAAACCTTTCTACCCAATCCACAAAAAAAATACTATATTATTATTTTTAAATAATAATTGGTAATATATTATATTTGTTATTATTATTAAATTTTTAATAATAAAAAATAATAATAATTATTAAATACTTGATAATTATTATTTAATAATTGTGTTATTTACAATTATTACTTTATACAAAAAGGAAAAAGAATCAAAGAATATATTAAAAGAGCATAAATCAAGTCTTGGAAGATATTAAAAAAATTATGGATCCAGGTCACTCACAATTGCAATCACAACTACGAACAGTTTCAGCCCAACTAAAAATGTGTGTTTAGAATAGTATTCTACAACTCCAGTTCGACAATCAGAAACGAAGTAATGATTTTCAAAAAGAACAAATTACTACCTCAGAATTACGAATTCTATCATTGGAAGATAGTAGAAAAAAACCCACAAAATTTTTATCAAATAAGGACAAAAAAATATCACATTTGGAAGGTATCATTCAACAACTTGAAGACCAAATAAAAAAACTAAACAAAGTTGAAGAATGTCTGTATGAAAACAATATCGACTTAAAAGAGGAAATTAGTTGTCTAAACAAAATCGTCATGGACAAGGAAGACAAATTGGTGCAACTACATGAAAAGTTAGAAAATCAAGAAACAGAGTTATGTCATCGTCAACAGCGAAAAAGAAAAACTCCAACAGCAGTATGACGATAGTAAGAAGACACATAAGTTAGAACTGACAAAATTCAACAAGGTGTTATCTAGCAATACCAAAGATATTTCTCGATTAGGAAATCATAATAAAACATTGATTACAAAGATAAGAAAATTGAAAAATAGTAGAAAAAAGGAACACTTCGGTGAAGACCTCAAAGTAAGAATACTGGAAAAGCAAGAAGAAAACCAGTGTCTAAATAATAATAATCATGAACTAGAGAATCAAATCAAGGAATTAGAATTTGAAAAGAAGTCACAAGATGAAAGAATCGAAAAGATTCAGAATCATAACAATCTAACTAAGAACCAAGAAACACAAATCTAGGAAAATTCATCCAAAAATCAAATCGAGGGAGTAAGGACAATCCTCATTGTAGTAAAAAAAAAAGAAAAACAAACAACACATACACCTTGCAAACATCCTAATTATAATCGTCTTTTTGACCAACGACAGGATCAAAACAAGCACTCACAGAAGAATTATGTTGACAAGAGAAAAGACCAACATGCTAAGCAACAATTGAAACGACCCGTTCCACAAAATGATCTCAAAGCTCGATAAAAGTAGATATGGGATGGACCACAACAGATATGATGCAACAATTCTTCTTGGGAATCCGTAACTCGTATCGTCTCATGTCATCAAGTGTCACAATTCCAAAAGGATAGGATCTCGAGATGACAGTTATAGGGAATTCAGACATTGTTGTCGATACAAGCTTTGAGGACAAAGCTTCCCTTAAGGGGAAGGCAATGTAACAAACATAAATGTTATAAATTAGCATTTAATACTAAGTAGGTTAATTATGGTAATTAATTAATTACTCAAGAGGTGACTTGAAAAGTCACCCCCCTTACCACTTAGGGTATAAAATACCCGACTCTAATTCTTGTAAAACATCTTTTTATCTATCCAATTATCAAGATATAGTTGTCCTATTAATGGCTTATCGAATATCCTAGGTGTTCTAGTAATATTGACTATGTTAAGTGAATAAATATTTGCTTCATGCCTCACCCAACCACCATTCATATGTTGTTTATTGGTTTCCATCGAAATAAAAGACGATCCCCCTCGCACCTGCCACCCCTTTTTCATCTTTTTATTTTACTAAATATGAAATGTTTAGTTTTCAACCATAATTGCAAATTTAATAAAATGATAATATGTTGATGTTGTTTACTCTCCTCCAAGACTTTTAAAATGTATCCCATAAATAAAATATATTATACTAAATAATTTTTAGAATGTTATTTTTATGGTTGAAATCAATGGAAATGAAGTACCAAGACTATTATGATTTTTGTAAGGGAAGCCCTCGAGAGTAGTTAAAATATAGACTTGGTAAAGTTATGTCTTATATTATTAAGGATAGGGCAAGTAAAAAGGAAATGGTATTAACCATTGACCATTTTTGTGTAACAAAATTTACAAATATGATCATGCTAAGGTGTTTTTGGGTTAGTCCAACCACAATTTTCATTATGGAGGACATGGAATCTAGTCTTAACTTTGACAATATTCATTTTATTTAAGTTCAAAATCTTGGAAAATTAGTTTTTGATCTACTAAATTAGAGTTGATAATTTCTTGGTAGTATTTCAAATTCTCTTATTAATGTTTTTATCTAAAAATTTTGTTGGGATGTAAGATTTAATATTGTTGACGTTAATAATTTTTTTGTCTTTTTTTTGCTCCAGTTGTTAAGTTGAGCCATATAATCTTTATCCTAACCAATTTTAACCCTATGGAGGCTATTGCTCATACTAAGAGCAATAAAAGAGAACCTATCTTTGCTCAAATTGAATAATTTGTGCTTATAATCTAAAAAACGAATCATGGCTTTAGACACCATAGCAAAGGGAAATTTTAAGGATATAATTTTCTGAAAGTGTGGAAACCTTGGTAAATCTTACCAATTCTTAAATTTCCAACCCTAAAATATTTGGCGAATTTTTTTAATATTCAAATTCCTAACAAATTTATATAGTGTTTGGACAACTTAGCGATTTTTAGAATTAAAAAAACTATTCCATGGAATTTAGGCAAATCATCTTTGAAAAAAAAAATTGGCAAATCTTTTTTTGGAAAAAAAAGGTCGAAAAATAGCCCATGGGCTAAATCTCACCCCTAAAAATTTTCTTGCACCATAGAAGTACTCCCGTAATCTAACTTCAGTAAAGAGAATGGGGTGACGAGTGTTACATATAATCTAAAAATTATAGGGTATTAAGTGTTTTTGGATGTGCCTGATTTATTTGAAGTCTCACTAGAAACACTACAAGTCCAAACTTCATAATCCTAAAGAATAATTGGGATAACTAATGTTTTGAAAATAAAATTTCCTTATCCCAATCCTAGATCTATGCTTTTCTACATTTGTTTTCAAGACCATAATAAGCTTTATAACCATCGGTGATTCCTTTTAGACACTGTAATTGAAATCGACACCCAAGTGCTTGTAAGATTGCACATCTTCAAGATGGTATCATTATACAATTATCTTATTTAATACTGTCTTACTTCTTCTTACTTGGGTACCCACCTTAGAACATTGCTATTACGCTTAGATGCCTACTGGGCTAGAAGATAGAAACGTGAAAAAAGGACCCGGAGGTCCGGAGGGCTTGTCCTTTTGAGGGTGGTAAGCATGTTGGCCTTGTATGTATAATAATAGAATATATAATAGAGCTACAAAGTAATCAAAGAGGAAGGTCAATACTTGACTTATCAAAGCTTAAGTCAGTTTCTTAGATTTAATTATCATAATTTTGGTTTTATCATTATTAATAGTAAGCTTGAATACTGACTCATTGAATAATTATAATGGTGCATGTAACGAACATAAATAAGATAATAATTAAATAATTGAAAGTTAGGTTAATGTTCGCTCACACAATGAATTCACCAAAAATTTGGTAAACCAAATAAGCCATAATAATAATATATTTGTATTGATGATAGAATAGATAAAAAGATTACAATGATGTCTTGGCCTTAAATATGGCTTGGACACTTGATGTTGAGGAGATGCCTCCTTTCATAATAAATTAATTAACCTAACAAATTATTTAATTATTATCTTATTTATGTTTGTTACAGCACACTTGATTGTTGTCAAGTTTCGGTAAAGAAAACAATCAAGACGGGTTTCATTATGCAAGGCAGCCCGAGATCGAAACCCGCTGCTCCTGGGAGGAGAAATATAAATCCGACCATGCTAGGGTTGGTGCGGCCCGGGCCAGGTGCGATCCCCGAGTGATTTTGACAGCTTAGATGCCCACGGGTTGTGGTTTCTCCATCGAAAGGCTAGCCAAACAAGCTAAAGGGCATTTGCAACAAAAAAAAAATGGTGCACTTGATTTTTATATTTGTATTCACTTCCTCTATTACAAATAATGGTATACCAAATATGGACTAGAAGGCCAATTTACAGAGGGAATGAACAACGAGCTCCGTGATTTCCCTGGTTAAGGATTATTAGTAGGGATTGCTCTCTCTTTACTTCTAAAATCTAAGTGATATTCTTCTCACTCATTAGCAACATTACTGCTATGGATACCACAAGGGAGGGATGGGCAATCCCTCCCCCTCCAACTCCAATCGGAGCTAAGTTGATCAACCATGCCAACTCGGGAGTGTATCACCTCCTTGATCTTGAATTCGTTTCTAGCTAGGAAAGGTGATGAGTGGAGAATTTGAACCAATCGGTCATCTTGTCGAATGAACAAGGGTTGAGCAACAAAAGGAAAAAATAAGGGTTCACACTAGGACAATGTGTTCCTAAAGCAAATGTAGTCCCAATCACCTCGCCATGAATGTGTGATAGAATCCAATACTTGAAAGATCATGCAATAATATGTAAGTTTATTGGCATCTGGCCATAAGAAAAAACCCTCACATGGTTGATAAGTAATAAATGGAAACCTAAAGTCCACTATGACCTGAAACTAGGATCGAGGGGATTTTTCATGGTGATCTTTACAAATTTCAAAGACTAGAACAAAATATTGAAAGCGGACCATACTTCTTTGACTTGGTGGGTTTATATATTTGATAATGGGCAAAAAAAATCATCCATGAAAAGGAAGATTTCAAAGTGGCACCGTTATGGATATGACTATACACCCTTCCCCCGGAATAATTGGAGCAGGAAACACTGGAAGGCATAGGAAGCTCGTTGGGATCTTTTGTTAAAGTCTCGGAAGCTGCCAATGCAAGAAATCTCACCTCCTATTCCAAAATATGTGTCTTCGTGAACATCTCCAAACCCCTCCTAAAATCTATTGGTCTCACCCATAAAGACGACGAGTAGATCCGAACAATAGATTTTGAGCATGCACCATTTAGATGTCGCAAATGCCATGAGCATGGGAACTTGTTTAAAACTTGTCCCATGAATGTCCCTGTAATACCCCTAGTTTAGACTTGGAATACATTAAATCAAATCATGTAAATGATGTAAATATGTTATTATGGATTCCTAGTGCGAAGCTAAAGGCCAACGCCTGACTAGTGAATGGCTAGGCATGTAAAATGTAAACATTTATGTATCGACCATGTGGTTGGCTTATCATGCCAATTCAAATGTTTTGTAAATATTCTGTTGCGAAATAATAAAATGATCCAATATGGTTTTGTAAAGAGCACCAGAGGGGCTATGATTCCACTAGAGGGGAAGAGGAAAGGGGGTATGTGAGAGATAAATCCTCTATTTCCAAGTGTCAACCTTAGAATTAATCCAATTAATACCATTTCTCCTAATTGATCCAATTACTTCCTTTTGACTGTTAAATCCAATCATTGAATGCATTTGTGAGGTTGGTGGGGAAAATACTCTCATGTAATTTTAGAAGCATGGGATGAATATACTTCTATTACTGTTGTAAGAGTCCTCTCTTTTATGGCTATAAGTTATGCCAATTGTCTTTTCCACCATCCTCTCTTCTCCTTTAGAGTCTATCATCCATTTTTAAAATGGAGATTTTGGGAGAATAGTTTTAAACATATACATAATTCTTACTTTATTGTTGGATAGCATTGCCATTACCAATTACTAAACTATGTCATAGCAAGAAATTTGATTTGGAAAACAAATCTATAGATTTGAGGGATAAAGAGATGATTATAGGTGAGTATAGCGGTTGGGAACCAAGGAACATTCACCTAATGAGTTTTTCTACTTTTGCATGCTTTAGAAGCCATGAATAATGCTACATGAGGTTCTCCAACAATATACAACATATTTGAATATTACTACACACACTGGTAGGCACTGTAAGGGTTGGATTTCCTAACGAAATTGTAAACCAGTGAATAGAAATCCCTTCCTTGTGTTGTGAGGGGTGTTTGGAAGGAGTTTCATGGTTGTGATGACCAGGTAAGATTCATGTAGATTTTTGGATGAGCATTTGGCTGAGCATTGAGAGCATAATGGGTTGTGGGACGAGGGAGAGAAGCCTGTAGGTGTTTCTTTCACCATTGTGGCCTCATAGTCTTCCGGAGGAAATGCAACGATCCAGAATGTTAGTACCCGCGCTACAATCTCATTGGTCAATGATGCATGTAAGTATGATTTTGTTCGGCTATGCAACCCTTTTATGTGGATCCCTAGCATCAATAGCTTTTCTAGTAATTATGTCCGGAGTAAATAGACAGGTTCTTTTTGGTGCGATGGACAATTTCTTTTCCCAATCCATTCTTCCCAATGAAAATTTTTATTCACATGAAAAACAAAAAAGTGATTTGCAATACACTTTTGATTTTTCGTCAACGAATTATCGTAAATGTCAATTGATTAAACAATTAGATCATTGGAGTTATCGTGCGATTGGTCTCGGTTTTTCTCTTTTAACCATAGGTACTCTTTCCGGAGCAATATGGGCCAATGAAGCATGGGGATCTTATTGGAGCTGGGATCCAAAAGAGACTTGGGCGTTAATTACTTGGACCATATTCACAATCTATCTGCATACTAGAATGAATAAGGGTTGGCAGGGTGAAGAACCGACAATTGTGGCTTCTTTAGGATTTTCTATAGTTTGGATCCGTTATTTGGGGGTCAATCTATTAGGAATAGGGTTACACAGCTATGGATGGTTGGAACCATAAATGGACCGAATTCCGGGAGGGAAAAGGAAGGATAGATTCGATCCAGTTCCTTTATGTAATTGAAAATAAGTGACATCAATAACTGTTCCAAGTTATTTCAAAGATTGATTATAGAATGATGGACTACTTGAAATAACTTGAACTATATTAGATCAAAATAAAAGAGAAAGAATTGAATTGTTGATTCGCTCCATTCCATTAATCTCTTAAAAGAGAAAAAAGTTGGATCCATTAATTTTGTTGTATAGCTATCTTGGGGGTGGCCTCTCATCATAAAGAGTATATGTTGGACATAATGCCTATGCCTGGGTGGAAAATTTCCCTTACAGAACCAGTTTCTTCGATCTTCTTTGTTTAAAGATAGGTATATTCCCTTTGTATATGAACATGGAATGATTTTATTTTATGCATGTGATGAATATGATTTTATATGTATGCTCTGTGTGTGTGGATATAAATTTATTTCCATTGTGTTTTCCAACTATACATTTGCACATGCATTTTAACATTTTATGGATTCTCAATATGGCCATGGGGCGAAATTTAAAATTCTTGAATTCGTAGCTCCCCCCTTCATTGGTCAAAATGATGGATAGGGATGTGACAACCTATCCTACAACATCAAAGGAGGGAAACGACAAGGATGAAGAGGGATTCAAGAAGGTCACAAATTGGTGAAAACATTAAAGAAAACAGGTCGCATTGGAATGACCAAAACAAAAGGATAATCCAAATAGCTTTCTAGCCCCTATTTACCTTGTGGAAGATGCCACAACTGCTATGGAAACCCAAACCTCTCACATGAAAAAAATGGAAGAGGAAAGCCTCATACAAGAAATAATACAAGAGTAGAAGACACTAACGAGGGGGAAGGGCAAACTTCTTATCCACCTCATTATGAATCAACCCAACATAATGTTGTAATAGAAATGAAGGAGGAGACATAATTAGAGAGAATCGACGTTCACAAACTAGTATATCTTTGTAAGAGAAAAGACCTAAATCCATTCCTACAAAGCAACCAAGGTATTTAAAGACACATTACCGAAATCCAAGTCCAAGGCAACCTTCGGGATCAAGCCAAAAATAGACAAAGATTCAAGACAAGCTACAAAAGAAGAGAAAATAAGATAAAGCTACAATGATACAACATAGAAATCATAAAATTTAGAGAGCTTCATTGCCCTCTTCCTACATTTATGTTTTCAATCATTTAAAAAAATATTTAAAATATATTCTCTTAATATCTGTTTTCCATTTTTATAATTTTTAACATCATAGTCTATATGCTTTATGAAATTTATTTTGAGCAACTAAAAAAGAAATTTCATAAAGCATTTAGACTATGATTAGACAAAATAAAAATTTCATAAAGTAAAATAAATTTTATTTTAACTTGAAATTCTTCTAGTAGTTTTAAATTTATTTTAACTTGAAATTCGACTAGAATCATTTTGGATTGATGGAATTGAATGTAGTAAACATTAACATTCCATGATCTTGTCCTAAGAGGGTTATTTGAGGGTGCTAAATCCAGTTTTGCATTAAAAATAACAATTTTATCGGTTCAACTCAGATGCAGGTGGTCTGCAGGATATCCAAGTGGCGACCGATGAGATGGAGGCTCAGATCACAAAATCAATCCATGTATTGGAGTCTCATGTGGAGGAGGTTGAGGTGACAGGTGGTCGACAGCAGGGGACAGACCCACATCTTTCCTGCCTGCATGCATAGTAAAGTTGTGTGCGTTGCAAGGATGGCGGGGAGGTTCAAAACCCACAAAGAGGATACAGAGGAGCATGGCTAGAAATCTTGTAGGGGGATTACGCTTCATGTGATGGATTCAGAGGAGATAGAGACGGCGAGTCAAGACCTTATCATATCCTCAAGCAATCCACCCTCTTTGGCAATGTGTACTTGGATTTGTATTACTGGTATATCCTGCTGGGTGCTGAGCTATTACTTAAGCCAAGAGCTAAGGTAGAGCGTCGCACTTGGGATTGTTCAGAGTGTTTCGGAGAGGCACTATTACGCAGGTTTGAACAAAGCCAGGGTAAGAACGCTCCTACATGTCAAGGTGAGGAAGCACAAGAGAAGGAGAAGGAGAAGACTACCACGCAGGCAAGGTCATTCCTCCAAGAGTTTACCGCGTAGGCATAGTCGATGCTCCACGAAGTTGTTTTTACAGTTAAGCATGGGTGCTCCCAAAGGTGGAAATGAGGAGGAAGAGTGGGAAAGGCTCTTCAACGAAGAGATGCCAGAGCATATCCAACGCTTCATTGCGAAAATGGAGAACAAAATTGACAAGGAATTTAGACTGAAGCTAGGAAGAAAAGTGGTGATGTCGAATTACTGGAGAATCAAGTTTATTCTCTCTCGCTCCATGAATGAGAGAGATAGCTATGTAGAGCTGATACACATCACTGTGGGAAACTTTAAAGAGGATGCTGAGAGCAACCTCATACACATGCATAGCTTACCGAGGCTATCTGACCCCCCTTCCAGCGTGGTCAAAGAAATGTCGAAGAAGAAGCTGCGAAAGCTAGCCAAGCGGGCGCTAGGAAGGGGTTGAGGATGCCATCAACAATGCCTCAGAGGAGGTTGAATCTTCCCACGAGCGCTAGCTTTACTCTTGTCCAGTTCACCGTTCTATTCTTGTTATGTTTTTTTACTACTCTGTGTTTTCATATTGTAAACATGATCGAGCGCTCAAGCTGAAAGGTTGGGCTTCTCTCATGCTCTTGCGCCATTCTCTCTGGGCCATGTTGTTCACTTTCTTCTTATGGTTGCAGGACCATTGCCTGGCCCCGTGTTTTAGGTGTCAGGAGTATGTAAATATATTTTCTCAGTTTCAGCAGTAATAGAAAAAGTTCCATCTTATTTACCAAAAAAAAACAATTTTATCGGTTCAAAATTGTAATTTTAACAAAGATTGCATGGTTAGATTCTCGTGATGACAAACCAAAAGAAATCAAGTTTATAGAACATGTATCATTATTCATTTCACCGAGAGTAGTGAGGTGCTTACAACCCAGTATAGGGGAGACGTGTAACGTTACACATAACGAACTAACATTATGTGTAAGCACCTTGGTGAAATGAATAATGATACATTTGTAAACATACGCTAGCTTTACTCTTGTCCAGTTCACCGTTCTATTCTCGTTATGTTTTTTTACTACTCTGTGTTTTCATATTGTAAACATGATCGAGCGCTCAAGCTGAAAGGTTGGGCTTCTCTCAGGCTCTTGCGTCATTCTCTCTGGGCCATGTTGTTCACTTTCTTCTTATGGTTGCAGGACCATTGCCTGGCCCCGTGTTTTAGGTGTCAGGAGTATGTAAATATATTTTCTCAGTTTCAGCAGTAATAGAAAAAGTTCCATCTTATTTACCGAAAAAAAACAATTTTATCGGTTCAAAATTGTAATTTTAACAAAGATTGCATGGTTAGATTCTCGTGATGACAAACCAAAAGAAATCAAGTTTATAGAACATGTATCATTATTCATTTCACCGAGAGTAGTGAGGTGCTTACAACCCAGTACAGGGGAGACGTGTAACGTTACACATAACGAACTAACATTATGTACCAAAAATAAAAAGTAATTATTATTATTATTATTTATGTCAACTCATAAGATTAAAAAGAAAACCCAATAAAAAATAATTAAAAAGAATCCCTATCGGCTCATAAAATAAAAAATGTAAAATGAAATAAAATGTCATAAAAAATAGCACTCGAAGAAATTGAATGCCTCTTAGTGCTTGATAGATCCGCATTTATGATGGATCTATACTCGTTATTAACATTCAAATACACTCCTAAATATATATATATATATATAAATTTACTTGGATGACACTAAGGAAATCCAACAAAAGAGCAATTAAAATACAGTTGGTAGATGAATTTACTTTAATGATATTGCCTTTATGACATCTTACAAAACACACAAACATTTGGTAAATATAAGTTTAAAATAAAATTTGTTAAAATGGATTTTTTTTTAACAAAGCTTTAAGCAAACATTTAAAAAATAAATAAATTATTCAGCATAGTTCCACATGTTGAAGTTCCAAGGGCATAATCCATCCGTATCCACATGTTGAAGTTCCAAGGGCATAATTCATCCCTATCCTAAAAATTTTGATAATCTTTTGAAGCAACTTAAAAGCTTAAAAGCCCTAAAGTAATTTGGAACTATACCATCTAAAAAAAGTGCTGCTCCAAATTCCAACAAAAATGATTTTTTCCAAGCTATTTTAGATAAAAAGTGAGCAAAGATCAAAATCTTGCATATAAATAGTACTTATAATTATGAATGCCATCAAATTAAATTCGAGTTAAAACTTGATTTTCAAAGACCATGAACAGAACGTCTCAAACGATAAAGACAAAGACTCATTGCTATCGCCTAAGAGCATTATTAATTGCACTTCAAAAATCACATGGTGCACTTGCATTTGTCCTTTACTCATGTCATCTTGTATTCTTACACTTTAAGTTAGCCTAACATGGCTCCAAACAAATCTTCCAATGTTATGGCCGATTTATTTGTTGTAATAATTGATTAGGCTTAATCTCAAATTAAAGAAAAAATGAAAAGTGGTTTCAAGCAATTTCTTAATTTTATAACCAACAACTCTATAGTTGTAATTGCAATAAATTTATTTATTTATTTTTATGAACTAAAAATTAATTTTAATAAAAGTTAAGAGAGTTTATATAATGTTGGGGAGATAGGTGTGGGGGATTATCCTTGATCATGGCAGAAACATAGTGAACTCTTATGCTTGGGGGTTCGAACAAAGATCCAACAACGAAGTAGAATGGCTCTCGCTTCTTCTTGGATTGGAATTGGCAGGGCAGTCTAATATCCCAAAATTCATCGTCTTTAGAGACTCAAGGCAGGTTATCCAGAAAATGAGATCGGAATTACAATCATGGTTATGTAAACTGCGAAAGAATATATGCTTTAATCCGACGTCTAAATCCCGTCCCACAGGCCACCTATTTTCATATTCTCAGAGACAACAATAAACTCACGGACAAGCTTGCCAATAAGGGGGTTAAGAACAAACTTGGAATGGTTACACTCAAAGATCAAACCTATTTTCAAAAGTATGCCCATAGTTGGCATGTTATTTTAATAATAAGGTTGGGGGGTATTTCTTCGTGGCTCTCCCGCATGCCATCCCCCCTTGGAGACCACTCGACCTCCACTGACAAGCGTCCATCATCGTGGACATGTGGCGTCTTCATTCACATGATGACCTTTAAAGCACGTCCTGCACATCAGCTCCCCGAGGTATTGAATTGACCATCAGCATCAACCATGGTAGAATTCAAAGGTACAACAGTTTTCAGCTCCCCTCATTTCATTCTGAAGCTCGACTGTTTGGCGAGAGAAGGTGAGAAAGGAAACAATTGTAGTCAGCCATCAGAAGAAGCACATTGGCTCCAGCACCTGTTCGAAGGCTTGGCTAGCGACGTGAAGAGAAACTGAGGTAGTTTGGTTCAATTTGGAACCCAACAGTCCCAAGACTCGCCCTTAGTTCTCCTATGGGCTCCAAACAATAAAACTTTGTCTCCAATGGCGAATAAACCAGGAAATTTGGTCATTAATGTGATCAAATCCACTCTAGAAGATATTAAAATCCATCTCTATAGGGTCTATGAAATGGTGGGTGTTGGTGTTCAGGAGAATAGGGAGGTTGTGTTCGATGTTAGATACTTAGAAAACCAAATGGGATGCCATGAGTTCAGGATTGGCGACAATGACCGTGACTTGCGAGAGACGATGGGCACCGTGGGTTTTATTGAAGAGGAGGTTCTGAAAATGGACAACATGAATCAATGCAGCCACTACCATGAAACCCTGGACCAAGGCGACCACCCAATCTTGAAGGCAAGAAAAAGTAGAAGCACCAACTATGTTTTTTATATAGATGTATTTATGCATTTTGCATAACAAACAGTTTGTAAGAATCTACCCTTCAATGGGTCTGAATGGCGAATAAACCAGGAAAGCATCTTATGATATCTAAAAACTCTTTTATTAGCATAGACATCATAGTTTTAATTCTCCTTCAGAACAGCCTGAAACCTTGGTTTCAATTTTGTATGTATGGCTGTGCACAACCTTTTTTTTTTACTCAATACAACATTCTCTGGTTTTTGTTTAAAAAAAAGACGGTTTATATAATGATTGTTTTTGGAGTAGTAAAAATGTTTTTATTTTTTATTTTTAAGAGATGAAAAAGTTAAACTTTTAATGAATTTGAATTAGTAAAAATTCAAACATATAATTTTTGTTAAAATTGTAATTTTGGATATATAAAAATATTATTTTAATATAAAATTATACATAATTGTTTTTAAATAATATTGATAATTGTATCGAGAGCACCGAGGTACTTTCAACCCAATATGGGGAGATGTATAAAGTTACGTAACGTAATGTACATAATGTTATATACCAAAAATAAAAGTAATAATTATTTTTTTTATGTGGAATCATAAAATAAATAAAAACCAAATAAATAATAATTTAAAAAAATTCATCTACGCTCATCAAATAAATATTTAAAATCGAATAAAAAGTTATTAGAAGACGATATCCCCTTAGAAAATAAAAATTTAAAACCAAATAAAAAATCATTAAAAAAATAACACCTCAATAACTTGAATACCTCTCATACTTGATAAATCCAATTTTAAAATAAATCTATATTAATTATGAATATATAACAAACTAAATTTAAGTTAATTATAACAAAATAATTACATTAAAAAAAATAATAAATAAATAAACTCACTCTTATGTTACCCTCTAAGGGCATTATTAATTGTACTTCAAAATATAAATCCTCACACAACAAAGACAAAAAGAGTAAAACTCTTATGCTACCACCTAAGGGAATTATTAATTGTACTCCAAAAATCACATGATGTAGCTGCATCCTTGTCTTTTGTTCCAAAAATCACATGCTGTAGTTCATCCTTGTATTTTTAAGGAGTAGAAATGTCCATTTTAATTTAACAACAACAAAGAAAAATCTTAAATTTTTTATAAATATGAATGGATCATATATATAAATATATATATATTTGTTAGAATTGTAAATTTAGATTTATAAACTTATTATTTTTAATATATATTTACGTTCAACTTTCTTTAATAACCTTATTACAATCTCATAGCTAACAACACTGAAGCGAGCATATTCGCTAATCAAGGAGTTAGGATTGAAATGGGATTAGCAATAATCAAGGATAAAATAAAATATTTTACTATGTCCCTTAGTCTCCTAAGATCATGCACTTGGAAGGGTGACTCGCTCTCCCGCCCTTCTCGTTTTCGACCACTTTTCAGGCCTCAGGTGAACAACTACCCACCACTAAGGATAGGTAGAGGCTTGGCGCATGTGATGGGCTTAAATGTAGGGTGAGATGTTCTATCCTTTGTCTTGATGAAGAGATTGCCTGCACGCGCAATGGAGGAAGGCTTCAAAAAGAAGATGTCCCCCCAACATCTAGTCGCTCATTGTGATTTAGAAGAGGAGTCTAGCAGGTTGCCCGAGTTTTGGTCCTCTACAAAAGCGTTGCAGGTTCAGTTTACTTTTACTGGCCTCCTCCGTTTAGATGATATAGAAAGCGACCGGTTCGACCCTTTGTTGGTTTAGTTCTCCCCTTCGACTCTCACAGAATCTCGCTCCTCCCACCTCTCCATGGCAATCTACAGTCAACTTTGCAGGACATCAAACAACGCATGCATTGGTTGTATGAGCTTTTGAGCACAGGCATGAAGGAAGGTACGGTAGCAACAACAAACGTGAAATATCTGGTGAATCAGATGGGATGCCATGAATCAAGAATTGATGACAATGATAGGGACTTGCGCAAGCTTATGGGGACAATCGACATAATTAAAGAAGAAGTGCAGAAGTTAACTAGTATGAACCAGTGCAGCCATAGTCAAGAATTTCCTGCAAAAGACCATCCAATGGAGGAAACTTTTGTAGTGCAACTAGTCCACGACCTAGGTGAAAAGAAGAAGCAGTGGCTCCATCTTGTTATGGATTTCATATGTTTTCATGTACATTGCTTACTAGCCAGTTTGTTCGTCTTTACCCTACGATGGGTACCAATTGTTTTATTTGGCATAGAAGGCCTTTATTTTATCAATGTAAGTAGTTTAGACTGCACAATATTTTCTCTGCTAAACAGTTTAATAAGAAGGTTTTTCCTTTTGTATGCATGGTTGTGCATAGCCTTTTTATAATACAAAATATTCTCTGGTTTCTGTTAAAAAAATGTTGGATATTTATTGACATATGAGATTAATGTGGGATATGTATTGAAGATTTTGTTAGTCTTTGGGGACAAAGGCTTATTGTTGTCATGTGTTTTGTTGGTTGGCATTGCTGTTGGGTGAAAGTTTTTGTGATATCATTTCTAGATCTACAAGCATCTGGGTAGACTCAATTTTTTTTGGAAGCTTGTGACGAATGTTGGAAGTTTTGTTTCTTAATGAGATTTTTTTTAACAATTTTTTATATTGTGTAAAATGTATTTTTATCTTATTAATAGATAAAGATTTTTTTTGAAAAAAAAGATATGTATAAACAAAAGTGTACAAAATTATGCAATTAGAAATAGTAATTTGATTTTTGGAGAAAAAAAATATAACCTTTGCCATTTAAAGAAGAGACGCTAGTGGTAATGTTTCTTACTTTTGTAATATAGTGTTTTCAAATTTAAAAATTATTGATATTGAATCTTAAAATACCAATTATATATATTAAGTTAAAATTATTGATGTTGTTACTTACTAAATGTTAAGTTAAAATTAATTTATGCCTAGACCAATAAAAGTATTCATCCAATATAAGTTAATATAAAAAATTAAAACTAAGGTTAACATTACGATTTTGAAAATGGATTAGCCTACGACCAAACTAAGTACGGGATTATATAATGTCAAGGACATAATAATATATCAATTATATGTAAAAAATCTAAGTATGAGATTATGTGAATTACATTTAAGAACCAAAAAATTATTTAGTACAAAATTTTGTTACTTAAATAGTTATATCGATTACATGTACAAATGGATGAAATAAAGGGTTTTAAAGTTGCATAACATAGTAGGGAAAAGTGATATCTTACAATATTGACAAGAAAAAAGATTTATTTATTTTATAATCAATTAACTATTATATAGAGGTTTGGCAGAGCTCACGCTCGCGGTTGGATTTTTTTGCAGGTTGGACGCTCCCCTGGACCACATGCTGGTGATCTGCGTCTGGCCCTTGGGCTCCACCTACCTGGCCCCTGGCTGGGTTGTCGGATTCTTGCTGAATCCAAGGTTGTCCTCACGCTGGCCCATGTGCTGAGAGGTTTATCTGGTGGGGCAGTCAAATGGTGACTGGTGTGGGCGATGATCTGGCCCCGGATCTACGCTTGGATGCCTTCGACCGGTTAATTGCCTCTCACAATAGGAGATCCAACAAAGGAGAACCTCCGAAGTTTGTCAAACAGATTAAAGATGTGCCGGAAGTTGCCCTACCACCGGAAGAAACTATTCGGGTTGCTCTCTCCCTGGCAGATCGAGCCCTGATTAGGCAATTCACGGGGCTCTGGCCCTCGCCAAAAACTACTGACAGTTGGGTCCAAAGAAACTGGAGGCCCCTAATCTCCAAAAATGTTGCATCATACTCCGTCGGAAGAGGTTATTTTCTATTCGACTTCGAATCCAAGTAAGACAAAGATTTAATTTTCAGGAATGTGCCCTATTTCATGGGGCCGCAGGGTCTTTATCTTAACGGGTGGACTCCGGACTTCAACCCCGACGCTGACACCCCTAAAGCAGTGCCAGTCTGGGTCATGCTACCCAACCTCCCCATGCACTGTTGGAACCCTAAATCCCTCCAAGCTATAGGGACTGTGTTGGGGAAATACATTGACATGGCTAGTCCAAAGGACCAATATGCTTGTGCCCGCATATGCGTTGAGGTCGATCTCGAAGCTGGCCTGCCAGAAGCTATTAAATTAACAGTGGGGAATTGGTCCCATTTCCAAAAGCTCGACTATGAACAACTTCCTTTCAAGTGTCGAGGCTGCCACGAATACAGACACTTCATCTGCAATTGCCCTAAAAAGCTCGAGATCTAACATGACAAGGCTGAAGGATGGCAAAAGGTGAATAGATCTTAAACCAAAAATCAATCCGGAATGGATCCAATGAAGGGTGAGGGAAACAAAGAAGCAAGGGTCACCCCTCTTGAAGGATCCCCAGAAACTTCATAGACTAAAGAAACTATTGAAGCAAGGGATGATCCCCTTGAAGTCAAAGATAAATCCAGTAATGGAGATAGTAAGGAACCCGAAGCAGACCTATCAGTCCAACAAATGAAGGATCAAGATGAAGGCACAGAAGTGTTAAAAGTAAGGGAAAACTTGGGGAAATCAGAGGAAGAATCTGAATCAGAAGAAGAAGAAGAGGAGGTGGGGGAAATAGAACTGACTACCCCAAGACTTACTAAAATCAAAGGAAGGAAATCCAAGAAAGAAGCTAGGGAGCAAGCTACCTACAAGGATAAGCTGCAAGGCTCCCAGCTAACCCTAGAAAAGCTTCTGAAAAACACTAGAAACACTCGCCAACAGGGGCATGCCCAGAAAGGGATGCCTTCGCTCACCAAAAGTAAGTAATGAAGGTCCTCTCCTGGAACTATAGAGGTCTCGGTAGCAAAATCAAGGAAGAAGCAATGACAGATCTAGTTTCTTTACACCAACCGGACATCTTTCTGATGCAGGAGACCAAGATGGAGGAAGCCGCATTTCTCCTTGTAAGTCAAAAATTTTGGAAAAAAAGAGGTAAAGCTGCAATTAGTTCAAGGGGCGCATCAGGAGGCATTGGAACTCTGTGGGATGATAAGAAATTTGAGGCTATTGACATCAAGTACAGCTCTAGTTGGATCCTCACCCTGCTGAGGCAAAAGGACACAAGTACCCTGGTAAGAATTTTCAATATTTATGCACCCAATTCTTATGCTGAAAAAAATATCTGCTGGAGTCTTCTTCGTGAGGAAAAGAGCAACCTGCAAGGTAATGTAATTCTTGCGGGGGATCTTTATGTCATCCTTAGCCAAGATGAAAAAAGAGGGGGATCCTTGGTCAGAGACCTCATCAGAGAAACTGTTGATGAGATCATCCTGGAATGGGATCTCATGGATGTTAAGCCACCTACTGGAAAGTACACTTGGAACAACAAGAGGATTGGGCCTGGGCATATTGCTGCCAGACTCGATCGTTTCCTGGTCCAGGACACCTTCCTCCTGCTAGGTCTGAATTTGTCTTCCAAAATCTTACCATTTGGAGGATCAGATCACAAGCCTATTCTCCTTGAGATGGCTAATGATAAGAATTTGGGCCCTATTTCGTTCAGATTCAATCCTTTGTGGGCCAATCAACCTGAGTTTCTAAGGATTGTTGTTGATTCTTGGTCTCTCCCAGTTACAGGGTCACCCTTCTTCGTATGGGAGGAGAAACTCAGAAGGCTTAAAAGAGCACTAAAATCTTGGGCTAAGTCGATCCCCTCTCCCATTTATGAAAAATCCCACGCTGCTTTAGCGCTGGAGAACCACCAGGCCAGCATGGAGGATAAAATCGTGGACCATAATGACATCCATACTGAGATCAAATTGCAATCGAACCTCCACGTGGCCTGCAGACATGAATTCGATTGGTGGAGATTAAAGTCTAGATGTAAATGGTTGAATGATGACGATAGGAACACTAGTTTTTTCCACAAGTAGGCTGAGGCAAGAAAAAATTTCAACTATGTGCTTGAAATTCAGTCTCAGGACAATCTTATCAGCAATTTTGAAGACATAAAGACTGAAGCGATGAGGCATTTCAATGAACTGTTCAACGCCCAGCCTATTGTGGAAGACAATGAGCTCCTGAACCTGGTTCCCAATGCTATAAATAATAGTGACAATGAAGCTCTAACTCAGAGTATCACGTTGGAGGAAATCAAGATGGCCATCGATGGTATGGAGGACGACAGAGCTCTGGGTCCTGATGGGTATAATGCTAATTTCATCAAACTTTGCTGGGACATAATAAAAAATGGCTTACTCAAAATGGTCAACAAATCTCAGAGGTGCAGTAGAATTGGTGGCAGCAAGAACTCTACCTTTCTGGCTCTCATCCCCAAAGAAAAGGAGGCTAAATCTTTTGACAGGTTTTGGCCTATTTCCTTGTGCAACATAGGTTATAAAATCATAACTAAGATAATGGCCAGCAAACTAAAACATATCCAACCTAGCCATATCCCGGAGAATCAGGGCGGATTTGTTAAAGGTAGGAAGATCTGAGAAAATATTATATTAGTCCAAGAGGCTATACACTCTAGTCTGAAGAACGGCGACAAAGGAATGGTGGTAAAATTTGACCTTGCTAATGCCTTCAATAGAGTCAGCCATCCATTTCTCTTTCAGGTAATGCGGAAATTTGGTTTCGCTTCAGATTTTATCTCATGGGTCAAGGCCTATATTAGCAAGTCATGGATAGCCCCATTAGTCAACGGAAGAGTTGCCCCCTTCTTTCAAGCCTCGAGAGGTCTGAGGCAAGGTTGCCCGCTCTCCCCTTTGCTTTATGCCATCCAGGCTTCAGTTCTTAGCTTTCAGCTGGAATATGCCAGGCATGAACAGGACCTTCCTGGCATTAGGATGGCTAGAGGCACAAAAGATATCAATCACGCACAATTCACGGATGGTACTATCTTGCTTGGAGGAGCCAGTCAAATTATAGCCCGTCATTTCAAGACTGAACTAAACCGTTATTGTCTCGCCTCCGGAAGCAAAATCAATTTAAGGGAAAGTCAGATCTATGGATGGAATATAAATCCTAGGGAAATGCTAGATATTACTCGGGTTCTCAATATGGATAGTGTTGTTGTCTGGGAGTCCTTCAATTATCTTGGGATCCCCATTTTCAAATCCAAACCCAAGAGTTCAGCCTGGAACCCAATTGTGGAAAAAATCAAAAGGAAAATCAAAGGATGGGGGTCAATTTGGTTAAATTTGACTAGGAAGGTAGTCTTAATAAAAGCAGTCTTGAATAGCTACCTGCTCTATTAGAGCTCTCTTCTCCTAGCTTCGGCCAAAATAATAAATTAGATCGAAGGACTGGTTAGATCCTTTCTCTGGCAAGGTGGTAGTGTGGGGGGAGGCAAAAAATTTGCTTTGGTCAGTTGGAAAATAATTAAATTGCCCAGATCAGAGATCTTAGAAATCAAAACTTGGCTATGGGAGCCAAGCTGCTCTGGAACTTGCTCGCCCCCAAGCCCTCTTGGTGCAGTCGTGTACTGAAATCCAAATACTTCAGAGGCCCGAGGCTCAGATGCCTTGATGGAGGCCACGTGACTCAGAAAGGCTCCTCAATTTTCAATATTTGTATTAAGGCGTTGCCACAGCTTAAAGATGAATTGTATTGGGTCCCAAGCAATGGGAAATCGATCAATTTATGGCATGACAGGATTCTAGGGAAGACGCCTCCTCAAACTCCACGATTGCAGCAGAGGATGGTCGCAATGGAGGTGAATACGGTCTAGGACATATCCAATTGGGAGCCCAAGGAGCCAAATCGCTGGGCTGGCTGGGTTGTGCTGGATTGTCCTGCAGATTTAGATGTTGAGAAAACTTTGTTAATCACCCATTTGGCTGGGCTAGCTCCCATAGCCAAATCTAGGAAGGACCGCCGTGGCTGGGGAAGGCATTCTGGTAGCTACTCAACGTCAAAAGGATACCAAAGATTTGCAACAAACTATAATGTGCCTGTCAATCCTCAAGTTTGGAATTATCTTTGGAAATGCAGCACGCTGCCGAAGATTGAAATGTTCATTTGGTCACTGATGCATGAGAGAGTGCTCACCGACGAGAATTTGGAGAAAAGAGGACTTGCCGGCCCATTTCGTTGTCCCTTATGTACTGAGGCCTCATAAAATATCAGCCACTTATTTTTAAAGTGCCCCTATGCCATTTCAGTTTGGAAAGATGTGTTGAAGCGTTGGGGAGACGGAATGCATTTGCCGGATAAAATTCAGGCCTATTTTCTTAATTGGGAAAATCTGTATCAAGGTGAGCTGAACCAGAAAAATGGAGTTAGAGCTTGCTGGTTGAAACTCCCTAAGATAATTTGCTGGTGCATATGGAACGAAAGAAATCACAGAATATTTCAAGAAAAGACTCAGCCAGTGTGGAAGACAGCTATCAAAGTTAATGCTTTGTTCGGGGAGGTTGTCAGTATCTCTAAGATCTCCAATAATAAAGGAAATCTGACGGACAAGGAAAAAAATTGGATGCAAAGCCTTAATATCAAGGCTGTAAATAGTGCAGCTGCTAAAAATTTGGAAGAATGGGATATCATGATGGATAATTCTCAGTTTGAGAAATGGCTAAGAGAAAGGAAGATTTTTAAACTATTTTTTGGCAGGGCTTCCAAAGGGAATCCGGGGAAAGCCGGGGGAGGTGGAGTAGTTATTGATCAAGACGGGAAGGTCGAGATTGAATACTGCTGGAACATTGGTTATGATACTAATAATATGGCTGAGGCTTACAGGCTCTGGCAAGGTCTCAAGCAGCTGCAGAAGAAAGGAGTGGATGAGGTCATGGTTTTCGGTGATTCCAAGGTAATTATTCAGGCATTGAATGGGGGAAGAAGGGGCAAGAATGAAAGGACAACAAAGCTGATTAATAGAATTAGGTCCAAGGATAAAACGTTCAGGAAGGTTAATTTTTTTCATATTCTTAGGGGGCTAAATGTTTTGGCGGATCTTGCAGCCAATAAATCTATAGTTGTTGATCTCCATGAACTTATTGCCAACTCGGTTGTTAGAATTGATATCCCTCCTTAGCTCTTATGTAGGTTAACCAATTGGAGGACGTAGAGATTGTGATGCTTGTTGTAATGAGTTTTCGTTTCAGCGATCTCTTTGCTGAGTTTTCAATATAACATAACCGTTTTTGTTAAAAAAAAACTATTATATAGAGGTTTATTACTGTTTTCGTATTATATTAATTTAAATATAGTCCTAATTCTACTACCTAAACAAGTAGAGGATCTATAATATTTTATAGGTCAGTTCTTTTATGTTGCCGGTGATTGTCAATAATACTTTATAGCTCAGTTGATGTTGCCAATGAATCTACATTAACGAAGAAGTCTATGAGAATACATTAGATGTGATATCCATTAAAGCTTGCTCATGATTAAGATTTCACCTTGCCATTTTAAGTGTTAGATGGAGGGCATTCAATAGCTTATAATGATAATAATAAATTGATTAAGGAATGTGGTAGAATGAGACTCCCCTTTTAACCTTTAAAACAACACAGTTTACTCAAGAGGCTTTGTTGGCTAGATTTTTCCTTGTCGGTTGTGCTCTCTTAGAAAATTAAAATACTTTGTAGATTTAACGCTATCAGAGTAATTCTCGAGTTCATGATTTTATTGAATGAGAGAACCTTTATTTATGCATACTCAAGTGGCTGTTGATTTTCATCTTCCAACAGTTGTTTGGATTCCTACAGTTTTTTTAGCTTCTCAAGAAAATTTACAATATTTACAATTTTCTCTTGGAACCATAATCCCAAAGGATTATGTTTCCAACATTCTCCCATTAGTCTGAAGGGGTGTTTGTAAGTCCAAACATGTTTCTAAACCTCTCAAACTTTTCTCGTCCAAGCGCTTTGGTGAAGATGTCTTCAATTTGCTCATTTGTGGAACAATGTTGTGGATGAACTATCTTGGCCTCTACATGATGTCGAATCAAATGGTACTTCGTGTTGATGCACTTGTTTTGGTCATGGAATTTGGGATCCTTGGACAAATCGATTGCAAAAGTGTTGTCGATCAATAAGGGAGTGGATTTCTCTTGTTTCTCTTGGAAATATTCAAGTATCTTCCCGAGCCACACTGTCTCTTTGTTGCTTTAGTAGCAACCACATATTCATTATCAACTTCATAATATGTCTTTAGATGAGAAAAATTATCCATATGATCAAGTTGTCTATGAATAAACTCATCATTTTTATTGGTTTCAATAAAAATGAAATCTCTGGAAACAATAAGCTTCTTGTTTACCTCATCTTAAAGACAATATGCCTTAGAGGTGTCTAAATACCCCAAGAAAATGCACTTTTAACTTCTAGCACCAAGATCATCTCTTTGCTCCTTTCGTATCAAGGCATAACTGTTGGAACCAAAAACCCTAAGATGCCTCACCAATGACATGTGGCCATACCACATTTCATGTGGAGTCTTCTTTTCTTGAGCACGAGATGTGCTTCTTTTTCTCAAGTAGGTTGCACACTGTCACATGCCCCAATTTTGCAAAAATAATATTATAATATTTGATTTATTTCAAAACAATATGTTAAATTTTATGCTAAGTTGTAATTGATGACTCAACAGAGTCAAGGATGTTGAATGTAATTCTGAATATTTCAATTATAAATAAATAAAAGGGGAGACAACATCTTGGGAGAGCTGTTAAAAGAGTGTTTATTGGTCAAGTTGGTGGAGGAGACTGGGTGGAGAGCAAATAGACAAGTGGCAGCATCCTCAAACACTTCCAATGTTGCAGATGGCAACCTCCCTACATTTGGGGTCATGATCCCCCAAGAAAGTGGGACCAGAGCATTTGGCTCAATTAATGACAACTGACCCAAAAGACCTAGGCAATCTTAATAAAAATGCCCATTGAAGAGAGTTGAGGCTGCTCATTCCAAGAGGGGGATCATTCAGGTGAATGTACTTCAAAGGATTTCAATGGCAAGGGAATTTGTGGAAGGTGTTTGAGGGGTTAACTGCAGAAAGAGATCTAGTGCAGCTTTTCAGCTGAAGGATCTTACTGCTGAGTGCAGAGTTATTACTGAGTCGTTGGACTATTATTTTGTTTGCTTGCTCCACCAGTTCTCAGCCAAGGAGACCAGGAACAAGCTCGAGGGTCCTGAGGAGACGTTGTTTGAGCGCTCTCCAGGAGTTGGTAGGGAGGAACGGCCTCCCAACGCTGTTGTTGTCCAGCTTAAATAGGTTCTACAGTCTTTTATTTTACTGTGTTAAAAGTTTATATGTGAGACTGACTTATTAATGAATGGTTAAATGTTTAGTAGTAATCTGATAGAGATTGTAATCTTTTAGTTATTTGAAATATTGAATCTGTAATTGATGAAAAATAATCCTAACCTGTGTTTTATCACATCTGGAGTGGACCAGATCGTACTCCAGCAAATGCAGTGTATTTAGATAGATGATGGATATGTTAGAAACCTGAAATGAACTGATGTATTATGCAGTAATCTATTTCTGTATGTAGTTGTTATCAGAGAAGAACAATATCCTGTTAGTTAAGTTTATTGTTTAAACCAGATTATTGTTGTAAGAATGATAGAAAAGAAATAGTCATAATACTTCACAGATAGCAGGTTATTATAATTATAAGTTATTCAAGTAGTTAAGTATTTACTTTTACACAGTACTTCATTTTGTAAATTATATTATTAACCTGTAGCAGAGGCAGAAGAAATAACTTATATAAACCACTTACTATTTTTATTCTGCGAAGGAAAGAATAAAGTCTGATATACATAGTTTATTTATTGTTCATAATAACTAACTATATCTACAAATGTTCATATTTCAAGAAGGGTATTACTAGCTTAATAAATTTCCATAAATAAATTAAATACAGAGATGAAGAACATCTGAACAAAGAACTTTAATAAACCTATATGTATTATATTTAATAAAACAACTAGATTACGGTGGTAAATAATATTTAATAAAAGTTATTTATAAAAGAACTATTTCTTTTTAACTTTTATAAACCAATTTACTTGTAAAAGAAAGTATAGGGTCGAAACCCTAATAACAACTACATTTGCGAATAACATTTATGTAAAACGATAATCCAATTATTTGGAGTAATTGTTATTAAACAACAAAACCATTGTAGATTATTACAGTCCTTTAAGGACAATGAAAAGTTAATTAGGGTAATATAAAATACTATATATCTGTAATAATAATTAAATCCATTAATTATTAAACTAAAAACTTAAAGAATAAATCAAAGAAATTATTTTACACACAGGTCACCTACAGGTAACCTAGCTCGAATATCTGAGCTTGTAATTAAATAATTAAAAGCATGTTGGGATAACACGTTAAGCTATTAACAATACCATTTATGCCAAATAAACATTATACAACAACAAGATTTCTTTATACAGGCGAATAAGGGTAAAAACCCTAATATACAAAATTACCTTAAGAGCATAAAATTGAACTGAGTTCGAGCTCAAAGAGAAAATCCCTATGCTTTAGAACTAAACAGTATATCGCATGTTAGGCCGCAAGAGTTATTAACATAACTTTGTACAAGCAAAACAAGTAAACAACATTTACAAGTCACAGCTTGAGCCAGAATACCCTTCTGGAAGCATGGGTTTAACAAAAACTAAACTAGAAATCTGAAGAGCAGTAACCCAAGAAGGGTAACAACCCAGGCCGTAACCTATCAACTGGAAACTGTCCCTTAAAGACTGCACAAGCAGGGAATGCCATTTGTTAACCAGGGCTTACCCGTAGCCAGAGTGCCGGATCTTTCCTTAGAGTATCATTGCCACAAAACGAACGAACTGTCACCTGCAAGCAGAAAACCTAAGTTATTTAAAATATATTTCAAAACTGTAAACCGAAGTAAAAATCTAGTTTAAGAGTTCTAAGAGTTACTCTACCTGAAATTGAAGGTTAGGGAGCCACGAAGGAACAACAGCACCGCCACCAGCGAAACAAAAATCCAAGTCTTCATTCTCGCAGCGACAGAGGAACCAGAGACTCTTATACAAACCACTGACAGCAATGGAAGAAAGAGGCATGGACAACGACCAAGCAAGAACCAGACAACGAAGCAGAAGCTGTCATCAACAATGCAAGGCATGGAAATGAGTTTCACAAACCCTACGACTAGGGCAATACCGTAACCGCAACAAACAAATTATATAAACTATCTCTGCAAGGGCAAGCCATGGAGGAAACGAACAAGGAGCCTATTGCAAGCCGTAAATCTTATGCCACAACTCTTCACAAACCTTGCAGAGATAAGATACACAGATCACATAAAGAGTTTTAGAATGGATAATGTAGACGAAAATCAATTTATTCCAGGACTCTGAGCATAGTTAGTAACATGAAGGTAGCATGGCTGCCATGAAAAGGGTTGCAGAGCGGCCCGAAGGCCCGAGAACTACGGAGGGAAATGAAAAAGAAATAGGGTTACAAGGATTTTATATTACTATTGCATGGACATGAGAAGTCCACGTGCCAATGGAGAAATTTAGATGGTGCATGGATCGAACTATATAGTCACCTGCATGCAAATATTATACAATGATTTTTATAATGATCCACAAATCAAGACATGTAAAAACTATGTGATCAATCATTTGTAAAGTCCATCAATCACATTTCACGTATCGATCATGAGGTTGTTTGGCGATGGATATTATCGAACCACAAACGTTGACATTTCGAAATATAGTAATCATATAGTTCGGTACTAAATAACTTGTCTATATTTGTTTCTTAGAACAAGGACCCTTATCTCTTAAAACATTTTATTATCCGATTTGTTGCAACAATCATCTACCATTGTCGTTATTATAGTATGATCATTATGGTTTCTATGTTATCCACATCGACTTATAATAATTATTTGGTTAATGTAAAGACCAAGTTAAATATCTAATTCTTAGAACAACAATTTAACAATATATTCTTATATATATTAAGATCAATGCGGGGCTAAACTCCTCTAAACCCATATTTCTAATGGAGTTTATAAATAAATTGTCTAGCACTTTAAAGTCTAGGATTTATAAATTCTTTACAAGGTCAAAATTGTTAGACTTGTTTAGGAATTCATTTAAATGACATAATTATATGTCTATGGGCATAATTATATATTTATGTAAACATAACGATCAATTGAAATAAACGATAAGAATGACAAGATGGTAAAAGATTATATTACAACATACTTTTACTTAGTCTAATAGAGTTTAGACTTTAATAAGTCTTTGGTTGTTCTCGAGATGACATTTTGCTGGTAACTACCATGTCTTATACCTAGTAGAAGGATTTCATGCTTCCACAATTTAGCTAGTATTTAGCATAGGATAAAGGCTGATGTTTTATAGAAACATCTAACTTAGAAACTGTCGGTAGACAGTAATTCTTAATATAAGGAAAGTATTATAGAATAATAAGAACTAAAAGGGATCGAACCTACTCGAGTCTATAACCAATAGAGCATCATAGTTCGACATAGACTTAAAAGTTATAGACAATAATGTTTACTTGGAAAAAATACACTAACGTCTTTACATCCATCAACATTAATGCCAAACGGTTGCAGACTGTAAGTGTCACTACAGAAGTTAAATATCAAGCAACTTATTACACAGATAAGAGGGTGTGATAATATTTAATAAACCAAGGTACAATCAATATAAGATGCAAGTTATGCTTAATAAAGTAGAAGTAAGCAAGCAGTTGAGATTACAAGTTTAAAATTATAGAAGGCATTTTTACTATCGTTATGTGCATTAAAGGAAAGAAAAACTTAATAATCTGAATTTCGCTTATAAGGAAAACTGTAGAAAACAAACTGTTTTACCTTACAGAAGTTGTTGAAAAATAGCAGCTTATTTTACTAAGCTTATTACTTGCATTTAGAAATACTGCTACGTACTTTATGAATTTTAAAGATGTTACTCGATCATTCATACCTGTAAAAACCTGTAAGAACAAGTAAGCTTTCTGTGTTAGCTTAAACGCTAAGTAAGCCCCATAATCCAAAGACAGTTCCACCTACTTGTCATAAATAAAAATGCATCAGCAAACTGAAAGAAGAAATATTGCACAAAGTTAAACCTGACCTTGTATTGAAAGTAGAATGTTGAGTTAGCATAATCGAGTTTATGTATAAACAAATCTGGTAACTGTTTCTTTTATTGCTAACCATTAGTTGTTAGTAAACCGCAATCTTAGCATTTTATGTGTTTCAAAATTTTAAATTTTTTGTGAAAAATTGGGGTTTTGACACACACAATACTGCATCATCCCAAATTAATAGTTTTACATTCTTGAAAAACATCATTGAGTGTAGCATATTCATTTTGGTTTTATTCATTTTGTCTACCACATTGTTTTGCCAAGGTTCATAAGGAATTGAAGTTTGATGTGTGATCCCATCTTGATGAAGATAGTCTTCAAAAGCATTAGAAGTGTATTCTTTTCCATTATCAGTACGAAGTGTGCCAATATGAGATTTTGTTTGATTTTCTATCCATGCATGAATTTTTTTTGAATGTTTGAAATGCTTTAGATTTTGTATTTAACAAGTATACTCAACACATTCTGGTGTAGTCATCAACAAAGGTCATTAGATATTTATTACCATTAGCAGAAGGAATAGGCATGGGACCACATTTAAGTCAAAGTGAATAAGCTCTAACTTTCTAAATGACTACTTACTATGCATGCATCACATTTGTTCATCTTCTTAGGAATGGTGGGCAAACCAAAGACACAATTCTTTTTCAACAAGCAAAGACTGTTATAATTTAGATGGCCATATCTAGCATGCCATAACAAACCGCGGATGACATATTACCTTCAACCATGGTGAGAGAGGTAGGAAAAGTTCCCGACACTTGCAAATGAACCTTTCAACTTCAACAAATTTCCATCTTCGTATCTGGTCATGATGAACTAGTTGTTAGAGGACTCCTTATCTATATGATTCCATTGAACATGTGGATGGAATGGCCTTGTTGTCGAATCTGCACCAAGGACAACAAGATTATCTGAACTATGGAGGATAGAGAACATTCTGCAACAAAAATTCAAGGAATCTAGGTAGTTTGAGGTTGATGGAATCAATTCCCTTTGGTTTAAGGCTCGATTTGTCTGCAAAATACGACATGCCATCTACAATTTCATTTAGTTTTTCGAATTTTTTTTTCTTCTAAAGGTCACGTGGGATGTTGCACTAGTATATTTATAAGATAAAAAATATATTATTTCATTTATAAGATGAAAAATCTTTATAAGATCCAACAATCTTTATAAGATGAAAAATATGTTATTTCATTTATTCCAAAATTACAATGTGCAACAATACAATGAGCAGAATTGAGAGATTTCAGAGACTCTTGGCTTCTATTTTTGTCTTCTTTCTTTTGGTTATGTCTTCCTTTGATGAAGTCCCAAGGGGGCCAACACTAATTTTCTTCATGTCCATTCCTCCCTTAGCTAAACACTTCAAATCTATTCTTTTGCTTGAATTGTCTATGCCCCCCCCTCCACGGCTATGAACTTTCTTCTTCCTCGTCTTCTTTTTGTTGTTCTATCCCTCAAACTGTTTCTAAGAGAGTATTTACAGAAGCACCCATAAGCCCATATCATGCACACACATCAAACAATTGAAACCTTAGCCCAAGTGTTAAGCACCAAGGAGAGTATTCACAGAAGCACCCACAAGCCCATACCATGCACACACATCAAACAGTTATGTAACCCACTATATAAACTCTTTTAATTTGCAGAGTTTGTGGAGGTGGTACCTCCGGTATCATGTACAAATTATTTCCCAACGTAATAATAACAACGCGAGGCCAAGACTCATACACAACATGTCGCTTCCGTAAGTATGGCTGACCTAATAATACATCACAAACTTCAAGAGGAGCAATATCACATAATACCTCATCAATGAAGGGCTTGATGCTGTAGGGAAGGCGACACTGTTGGATGACGCGGAGATCCCGTCCTTGGTGAAGCCACCTGATTGTGTATGGCTATGGGTGTGTTGTGGTCGGCAAACCCAACCGCTTCACAACCCCTGCTAAAATCAGGTTCTTTTGGCTCCCACTGTCGACAATGAACTGTAGCGAGGAACCCTTTACCCACATCTGGGAGTGGAAAAGATGCTCCTCCTCCTTTGAATCTTCTGGTTCTTCCTTTTCGATCTTCGTGGTAACAATGGTGGCGTTGGGATCTGCATCGATAATCTTCTTCCCTCTGTCATTCCCCTTCTCGGGTTCTGATTTAGTGTCAGAGTATGCATCTGATTCAGAAGCCTTTATCTTGGCCACCAGTGACTGCTTGGCCCAACACTCACTTGTGTTGTGAGTGAGGCTCTTATGGAACTTGCACCACTTTCCTGCTTCCTTCTTCGGCTTTGCAATGTTGCTCTTTGCTTGAGGATTTGGAAAGTATTATTGAGTCGCCATGCCTTAGCTGTGTCCTTGGTTCTGGGGTTTGGGGGCACCTTTCCCTTGCTTCTGATTCGCAAATCCAAAGTCTTGCTTTTTCTGTTTGAATTTTTGCTCAATTTTGGCAGCATATCGATATGCCGTACCAAGAGAGGAGATGTCGAGGAACTCCATTTCCTCCTGAATGTGTATGTGCAGACAACTGCGGTACTTCAGCACCAAATGTTTCTCTGAATCTTTGATACCCAACTTGGTGCACAGGGTATGGAACAGATTCGTCAGCTCATGCACATCTTGATCTCTTTGCTGCCGCAGCGTAGTCCATTGTATGTACTTGTCCTCATAGCTCCCCATCGGATAATATTGTCCCTTTGTGGCATCTCGGAAAGAATTCCAAGTGGGTACGACCGAGAACAGAGAGGGTTCCTCCTCATCCTTTCTCTCACAGTAGGTTTCCCACCAGTCCTTGACATGGGGGGCGACTTTGAGTAGAGAAAAAGTAATCTTTTCCCAGTCAGAAAAAGTCATGAACCGAGAAATATCCTTCTAATAGATTCAACCATCTATCTACGACGTCTACATCTATTCGGCCTTCAAATATGGGGATGTCGAAGTTTACTTGTACCTTAAAAGTGGTTGCGCCTTCAAAGTGGCTGCTAGATGCAGATGAGCCGCCAGTGGGAAGTCGTTGAAGGATTTGGGCGAAGTTATCCATCATCGCGTTGCTTTTTTTTTCAAGGTCCTCCTCGAGCAACATTTTGATAGGATATTCTGCGCCCTTGTCTTTCTTTTCGTCCCCCATGGGTGGCCGTCGGGATTTGCGAGGCTGATCTTGCAAAGGTTCAACCAGATCGAGCCCTAGCTCTTTATACCCTGCCCTCATTCGGGACATGCAAAGAAGGATCGAGAAAGAGCAGATTGCTCTGATACCACTGATCCATATTTATGTAGGAACGCAATAGAATACACAAATAACCATAGAAACAAATATGTAGTGGAAATAACACTTCATTTCATTAATCAATAACTGAAACTTGTTTACATACGGAATGGAAATAAACTAGCTAGAGTGCTGGTAGCTTATCTCTGAGAAGAGATGTGGCGGCTACATGCCTCTAAATTCCCCGTTACAATGAGGCTCTAAGGCCTATATATTATTGAGAAACAATGGAAACCCTACACATCCAAAAACCTAACCCTAGGAGGTGAAACGCGAGAATGTGGGCCCCGTTGGGTAACTTGGTACATCAATTTCCTGGGGTCGTAACTTTAGCATACTACCTCCGTTTTACGTGCATGATACATTGTTAGAAAGATTTGTTTAAGGACTACATCCATAAACTTCACGTTGTTTAGGGCCTCAAAATGGATCCAGAAGTTTAAGACCCGAAAGCTGCCAAAAATAGTAAATTGTGCTACAATTAAGGAAATTGGAAAACTGAAAAAAAACCGTGGTGGGGGTCCAAGTGGAATAGGTGGGTGGCCACCAATATCCTCCTGGATCAAGTGTTTGGTTGCTGACTTTGGAAATGGGCTTCAGAGCCCCGAAAAATTTAAAATAAATAAAACTCCTGGTAAAATCCCATTCCATTCCAATCCAATGATCAATAAACCAAAATTCTAGTCCTCTAACATGAGATTTTGGAGGATGAGCTAGGAGGATGAGTTTTTTCAAAGTTTTTGTAGGGTTTTCATCCAATAATGAAGTCAAGCCAACCACACAGCTGGCCTAGTACCAACCATTTCAAAAAGTGGGAAGTTGCTTGTCTTTTTCAACTCATGCAACTCACGTGTTGAGATTGCATGGCTCCTAGGGGGCAACTGAGAGAAGACACGTGGAAGGATGAGGTGGAGGGTATAAGGACTCTTGTCACCTCACCATCAAGATGTGACAGTATCTTGGATAGAGGAGCCTCTCTCGAAGGCAAGCAAATGGTTTTTCTTCTTTTCAACAACCCTTTACCAGGATTCATGCAAACCCTAATGAGGTGGTTGATTTCGTGTCATCTCGGTCACTTGTGGTTGAAGGTCATAAGCTTGGCTTAGGGGAAGGTTTGGGTTTCAGAAGCCTACTTCCTAAAACCCCTTCTGTGTTACTGGTCGATTCATTGACATGTCTCTCTCCAGTTGTTTCTGTACGAGTGAGGTCTGGTTTGAATAGTGGTAATGTTGTGCTTGGGAGCCATAAGAAGATTTATCATGAAAGACAAAGATTGAAGAGTGAAAAAGTCAGAGAGGGGAAAGGACTATGTGTATTGGGAAAGGACATAACCTTAAAGATAGTCCACTCTCTTTCCTTAAATTCCTTGATGGGTAAACTGGAATTTGTCAAGTTATCCAGGTCAGAGCTTTTGGATTGGGTTAGGGAAAAGTGGAAACCTCTTATAAAAATTGTTCTGAGGGTCTAGATGTTAATGAACGATTGGTTTTGTTTTGTATTTCTATCTGTAGATGATATAAAATTGATAGAAGACATATTTTGGGTTATCGAAAATGGGTCCCTTGTTTTTACTCGGTGGCATGTTGGTTTCAATCCTTGGAAGGAAAGATAAAGAAAAGGAACTTGTGGGTTATGTTGCCCGGATTTCTGATGTTTTGTTGGTGCCTTGTAGGTTTCATGGAGATAGCTAAAACTATTGGCCACTTTATTCTTATTGAAGATGAATTTATGTTAGCAAATGGCTAACGAATGCCTCAAGTGCTCATAGAGGTTGATGTTTCTAAAGGCCTTCCTATGGAACTAGAGGTGATATGGGAATGGGGGAGTTTTACCCTGAAACTGGATGATTGGAAATTGTCATTTAGATGTTTAGATGCCATAATTGTAGTGAATCGGACCATATCATGGCTTGTTGTCCAAACCCTTGCTTTGGTTCTACTGTCGTTGAGGACCCCTTGTTTTCCAAAGAAGAAATGGATGTTCTGGAAGCTGGGATAAACTTTATGATTCCTTTGGATAATTCTTCGGCGTCGAATTTATTAGGTAAGATTTGTCTCCAACTCACTGTACTCTTCAAATTTTTATCTCCTGAGTTTATTTCTAATTCTTTGGTTGCTGGAGGGGTGGATTTTGAGGCTAGGTTTTCGGTGGTAGAAGAAGACCATAACTTTATGTCTCTTCCTATCAGTTGTCCGTCGGATGAGATTGCCCCAAGGGAGAAAGTGGGGATGGCTTGTTCCCCGATAACTATTTTAGAGGAGAAGAGGGCTAGTGAAGTGGAAAGGGTTTTAGAGGAAAACCCTAGTAAAGCTTTATATTTGGCTTTCCCTCTGATATGGTCTCCTGGAGCTTTTGATTCTAAGAAGGATGTTTCTTCTAGTGTTTTGGATGTCAAGAAGCACACTGTGGAAGGAGATGCTCGAAGGAACGGTCTTGAGATTAACATTACACCTACTCCCATAACTGATGAAGGCTTATCTTTCCTTCTTGTGGATTTTCCCCTCCCATTTGGGGTTTGATCTCTCGATTAGAATTGTAAATATTTATGGTCCATATAGGGTGCATCCACAGAGGTGGGTTACAATTTTTGGCAAGGTGAATTTGGCAAAAACAAAAAAACATACCTCGATCAAGGTCTTAACAGCTTGATCGAGGGTTTGTAAAATGCTCGATCGAGCTTTTGATAAACCCTCGGTCGATGGTTCAAGACCTCGATCGAGGGTTAAAAAGGCTCAATCAAGGGTTAAAAAAAGACCTCGATCGAGCATCTCTAATCGCCTATAAATAGGAAACAAACCCATCATTTTATTTACTTCGTTTGTTGGATATGGGTCGCAGAGTAATTGGGTTATAGATGTGATTAATCATGTTTATGACTCTAATCAATCACATCTATAACACCAATTACTCTACGACTAATATCTATACATAAAACAAGTAATGCTTTTACTTGTTTTTTCTTCAAGGTATGTACTATTACCCACAAGTATCATTATTCTAGTCGAAATTATGTTTTATTAAATTTTATTATTATATAATTCTATGTTTGATTTTAATTATATTTGAAGACCTTGTTCCCATGAACAATACAAGATTTTAAAAACTTTGATTAAAGAAATTTTTGGGTGTCC